>WWET01006461.1:31518-48139 GCA_011038615.1 Limnodynastes dumerilii
TGTTCAATAATAGCTCTCATTTATACATACAGAATTGAGCAACTTCACACTAGTTACAAGATTTATGACTCTTATGCAAGACAAACCTTGAGATAAATGTCTGGGTGGGGGTTTTTCACAAGAAGTAACAGACAAAGAACAAGAGTGGTAAATCACCTTATCAAGACTTCTACAGACATTAACAAGACATTGTTATCTCCTGAGTTGTTACAGCTGGTGTTAGCCACCAGACTATGTTTCAGGCACCCAACAAAGTTCCTGCGTGTATGTCCGTTCCTGACACTGAACATTTCTCATAATCACATGTAATATATTTCTAATATTGTTACAGACTATCTCTGCTAATGTTAAAACATATTATTACAAATACAAAATGGACTTCCACATTCTCGGTGGGACAGCAATCAAATTCAGAGCCAATTGGAAATTAGCTGGTATAGAACGGTCCATTCAGAATAGGGCCATTCTCCCCACCAACAGACACTCTTTGCATCTAGCTCTTGCTCAGGGCATATGTTTGCAATGCATACACTATTAGTGTGTTATAATGAGCTATGTGTACATTGTTATAGAGTCCACCCAGCATTTATTATATGTGCTTTACAACAACATAGTCGGAAGGATACATATTTATATTGTTAGATGAGTCGCAAATGCATATTTTTCAACTCAGCATAACTATATTAATAGCCCACGTGATCTATAGAAGAAAATGTAACAATATAATCACAACAATCACAATAAAGACAACATGCATTCTTTGTCATTGCAGTGTTTGCAGTGTTGTGTTATTCTATATAACCACACAGGCAACCACATGTAATTAGTTTCATTTAAAAGTCCCATCACATATGGGGCAACATGTTGTGAGTAGCACTTGTGTTTCAGAGTGCTGAGGTCATGAGTTAGATTCTTGGACTAGGCTTTATCTGTGTGGAGTTTGTATGTTATCACCGTGTTAGCATGGGTTTCCTCCAGGTGCTCCCACACTACAATAACACACTGGTAGGTTAATTGACTGCTGAAAAAAATAACTCTAATGTGTGTATGTATGTATGTATTTATGTATGTATGTATGTATGTATGTATGTATGTATGTATGTATGTAATGTGTTAGGGACCTTAGTATGTATCTCCAATGGGGCAAGGACTGAGGTGAAATATTCTCTGTAAAGCGCTAATTAATCTAATACAATAAATATGGTACACCATATTTGAACTGGGGTTTTTGAAAGGACCTTTCTTAAATTTCCTGATAGCTCTCCATCTGTTGATCTAGCAGTGTACTGCATAAATCTATAAAGACATTCCTGATCACACAAAGGTTAAGGACACTAATGCCTTCCAATGTAAAAAACATGCCACCTCTAATTATTTTGGGTCATAAAACACAGATTTTACAGCTGTGAATTCAATAAATTTAAGGAGACAGAGCTCAGAATGCTGCTGTCCAGAACATTCCTATACCAATATGAAGTTTTTGTCCTTTCTGAAAAAAAGACAGGAAGAGGCGGATTATGTTATTAGGTATTAAATTGTTTTCAAGAAATAGAAAGTAAAATTTAGCTGCATCTCTCATTAGGATTGCAAAACCTCAGCTTTAGGGAACAAAATCTATTTTTATGTTTCAAATGTTTCATCTTTTTCTGCATTTTTATAGTTCTCATTAATACATATCTTTGACTCTAGTTCTCTAGCAAGGATATGGTTTTAAGACACCTACATAGTTCTGTAAAAGATTACATTAATGTAATTCACATTTATGCATGCATAACTTCACATTACATCATAAAAAGTTGAATGTTTGATGGGGCCTAGGGCAAAACTTGCCATCGCATTCATTTTAATGTATTGAAAAAAGTGAGAATATTTATGACAAAATACGCCCTGTCAAGTACTTGCCTAATGTTTCTAAATACAGAAATTAAATAGCTTTCCTTTTATATGTAGGTCCCAAGGTAATTTTATTCATGTTACATGCAGACCATTTTGGTTTGTTTCCTCCTTAGAGAGCTAACTGAGCATTTTTACTCTGTTTGGTTGTTGATGCCCTTCTAAGTCCAAACAAATAAGACAGAACTTATTATTATTTTTATCATTGTTTATTTAAAAATCACCACCAGGTGGCTGCAGCACTGTACAAAATACAACAACAAAGTACAGTACAGACATACAGGGCAGGGATGGACAGCATAGTATATAATAAAGTACAATATAAACATAAAAATATCAAAAAATACAATAAAGTGAACAAGCACAGACAGCAATGCAAAATCTGAGGTGTCAAGCTTGACATATCAGGGAGGAGGGAATAGAGTGCAGTAAGAGGCTGAAAGGGAGCCACCAGGTGGGGACAGGGTAAAATGGTAGCAGAGAGGGACAAGAGGGTGTGAAGTAAGGGGGGAGTGGTGGAGGAGGGATCAACACTAGCATGGAGGGCTCATGTGAGCTAACACACTAAGTGGGAGGGATTAATTTACTGAAAACATAAGAAGGGGGAAGGAAGTGGACTTTTGGTGTGAGTGGAGGAGAACGGAAGGAAGGAGAAGAAGGGATAGATGTAGGATGCAGCAAGGATGTTAAGTGGAGGAGGGGTAGGCTAGCCAAAACAGGTGCATTTTTTGTGAGTGCTTGAAGACCTGCAATGTGGGAGAGAGTCTGACTGAAGAAGGGAGGTGATTCCAGTGCAGAGGT
The DNA here is from genome assembly GCA_011038615.1 of Limnodynastes dumerilii. Lineage (NCBI taxonomy): Eukaryota > Metazoa > Chordata > Amphibia > Anura > Limnodynastidae > Limnodynastes > Limnodynastes dumerilii. The sequence continues at coordinate 34,213 of WWET01006461.1, forward strand.
GCAGCATGGGAGAAGTCCTAGACACAAGCATGAGATGTGGTGATTAGTAGGGAGGTCAGACAGTGGTGGTTAGCGGAATAGAAAGGGTGAGAAGGGGTGATGTCACTTGGGATGTCCGGTCATCGGTGAAAGATAGAATTAGAAAAGGCAAGTACGTTGATGTGTGCGAGTTGACGCATAACAGTCAAAAAGAGCTGATGGCTGCGCGTGCTAAGGGAGGAATTTGGGAGAAGGATATATGATGGATAAAGGGATTTTCCACTTATTTGGTTTGTTATTTGGAAAATAGACCTTCAGAGCATCTGTTGTTATGGTATTATGTGCATTTGATAACGGATATGTATGCTAAGGGTCATCTCGGCCTTTGGCGTACATATGACAAGGATTTTAGGAAGACGCAAGAGGACCTGTTGTCTATACATTTTACAATACAGGACACAGAGGTGTCTAATAGATTGAATAAAACTTGGATAAAAACCACAGCGTTTCAGTCCTTTCGTAGAGGGCAGGGAGGAGCTAAGGTTTTTACACCCAATAAAGGTAAATGCTATGCATTTAATAATGGGAGATGCACCAAAGGTGATGGGTGTAGATTTAGGCACCCACCCTGCAAAGGACTGCTGCGCTATCACAGCCAGCACAGGTAGGGGTTCACAGCCAAGTAAGCCAACTACACAAGGCACAATCTCCAATTAGGTTAGCGGCTATGGAGCCATGGTTAAGTAGTTACCCAGATTAGGATGCTGTGCAGTTTTTAAAGCTGGGTTTCCAGTGGGGTTTTCCATTGCCTATTTCCGGTTCAGTTAATTCAAGTTTGGTTAAAAATGTAAAATTGGCCCACCAGTTTGAGCAAATTTTGTTGGAAAAAGTAGGAAAGAAGGTGGAGCTAAGTAGGATTGTTGGTCTGTTTCAGTCTCCTCCTATACCTGATTTAGTTATTTCACCAATAGGTGTGATAACTAAAAAGGTACCAGGTAAGTTCAGGGTTATTCAACACTTGTCATACCCAGCTGGGTCTTCGGTGAATGATGCGATAGACCCGGTGGTATGTAGAGTTGTGTATCAATCATTCAATCAAGCAATTCAGATGGTATGTTTCTGTGGCACAGGGGCTCTTCTAGCCAAATTGGACATCGAGTCTGCGTTTAGATTATTACCAATTCATCCAGACTTGTTTAAGTTTCTTGGTTTTAAGTTACATACAGGGTTCTATGTGGATTGCTGTTTGCCAATGGGATGCGCCAATTCTTGTGCTTATTTTGAATGTTTTAGTACATTTCTGCACTGGTGTATTCAGGTGGAGACTGGTCATGAAATTATTTAGATGATTTTTTGTTTATTGGCCCAGCTAACTCAGTGGTTTGAGAACAGGTTTTGAATAGGCGGGCGCTTTCTATTGCCATTTTGAGGTGCCAGTAGCGGATGAACAAACCGAAGGTCCCAAGACATGCTTGCAGTATTTGGGTATTGAGGTTGATACGGTGCGTGGGATCTGCAGGCTTCCAATGGATAAGGTCCAGCGGTTGCAGACGTCATTGGTAGATTTAAAATCCCGACGGTGGGCTATATTGAAAAAAGTACAATCCCTTTTAGGGCTTTTAAATTTCACATGAAAAGTTATCCTGATGTAAGGATTTTTTGTAGAAGGTTGGAGTAAGCGATGCCTTCACCATCATTTTGTTGCGTTAAGTGCGGCCATTGATATGGGTGTTTGGGTTTCATCTTTGGAGGATTTTAATGGCATTTGCATTTGGCAAGAGAGAGTGATGTTGAGTGTGGAGCTGCAGCTTTACACTGATGCAGCTGGATCAATGGGGTTTGGAGCTTATTTGCAGGGCCAATGGTGTGCCGAATTGTGGCCTGTTTCTTGGGGAGAAGCGGGGTTGCTACGGAATTTGATGGTCTTGGAACTTTTCCCCATTGTGGTTGCAGTGGTTTTATGGGTGGAAGAGTTGAGGAATCGCAACATTTTGTTTTGAAAATGCACATAAAAAAGAGGAATAAAATGTAAGTGCACTACCTATTTCTCTAAACTGTCAATAAGAATAGCTGGCTGCACTAGGTGTTGTCTTTTATTTTTTTCTGGCAAAACGTTGGTGCGGAGAGAGATATCTGGTGGTTGCTGTTGGTGACCGCAGGAGTGGAATTGAAGGAAAGAAACACATTCAATGCTGAAAGTCAAGATATACATAGTGTAAGGAATTGGGAGAGGGAACAGCGTGACAGTTGAATTTTTACAGTCTTCATATTGCCTGTCCTTTCCCCTCTTTTTTTCCCGTTATATGATCTCCCTCTAAGGAAAATTAAGAAATAATTATTTTGAAAATTCATGGAAGAGTAGTATTTGAAGATATCTACAGAGAGACTACAGAGAATACAACTGTAGAAACTTTAAGTACACCAAAAGAAAAAGAAAGACCGGTGAGCAAGGATAAGAACAACTGTTTATGATTGACTGTTGGGACATTTGAGGGTAAACAACTAGAGTGAATCACCAGTGGACATCCTTTTGTGTATGTACAGTTGGGGGGCTTTTTGTCCTTTTTCCTTGTAGGTATCTGTACAGTATAGGAGATAATGTGCCAGCGCTCATATCCTCCTCCCAATATTTAATCTTCTGTTTTAAGTACAGGAACAAATATTTGCCCTATACTTTAGGGGAACAGGTGTTATTCCCCAGGGGGAAGGAAGAAGCTGCAGGCTTTGGGAGCGCAGGTTATAAGATCCTTATTTTTATTGAATTTGAATAAGGGATGGCCTCCTTTTTGGCTGGGGTGTCTCATTTTTCGCTCGTAGGCGGAGGCTGTGACTTTACAAAATCAGTTTTTATAAGTAAAATTTTAAAAGGTTAGTCACGGGTTTGGCTTGCAGGTGAGGATGTGAGGCGTCCTATTGATAGTAACTTGTTGATTAGAATTTTGACTTTGGTGCCTGAGGTGACCAAGGATGAATTTAAAAGTAGTTTGTTTCAATTAACATTTTCTTGCTCCTTTTTTGGGGCATTTAGAGTTTCAGAATTAGGTAAGAATGCAACCCTCGTTGGGTTAGTTTGGGGCCAGGTTCCATCACCCCTACCCTTCTTGTATTTTCCTTTGTTGATGTTATAATAACATGGTTCATGCTGATTATTAATGTACCGGCGGGGTGTTTTTTTTCTTATTTGTTACAGAGTTGGTGCGAAGTGAAGAAGAGCGTGGGTATTAGGCCATTCTTTTATTTTTTGGGTACATCAATTGGCTGAGACTGGGTGCACTGCATTCATTCCTGACGGATGGGTGGTGGACTGGTTTGGAGTGCGAGGATTGAAATGTTAGCTATTTTTACCATTGTTTAATAGGGCAGTTGGGCGATTCGGATCACCGGATGCACTGATCATTCATCTCGACGACAATGATTTAGTGAATTCCAAAGGGGGGGACCTAGTTTGGAGTATAAAAAGGGACATTTCTGCGGTGCATAAGGTCTTCCCTTCATTGATGTTAATGTGGTCCTTTATGGTTCCACGCCGTCAGTGGAGAGCAGCGCACTCGGTGATAAAGATTTATTTAAGATGGAATGGCAAAATTTTTGTTTGATATTAGTGGAATTGGGATTAAGCATCCTGAATTACAATACGATAAAGCCCATTTATACAGGAAGGATGGAGTGCATCTGGCTGACGAAGGAACTTAAGGGTCCCCTGTGCTGTGGCGGCAGCAGTTGGGGTCAGTTGCAAGCATTGGCACTGGCTGGAAGGAGTAGAGCTGTGTACCCTTAGATCACAATCCCTTGAAGGTAATATTTGGGGCATCAAACCTACCGGTTGGGCACTGGTATGTCACCCCTGGGTGCTGGGGGGTAAACTTAGATTATAGTGTTATTTGGCTTGGGGGATACTTTGATCATTTTGCGGCATTGAGGACAAGGGATGCTTGTCCATTTCGGTAATTGTTAATACACTGACCTCAACTGCTATCGGGCCACCTGCAAGCTGCAACAATTTATAGTCATGATTTACAATTGGCCATCAATTAATTATTAAACTATGTCCCTATTTTAAAGCCATCTAAGTCTCTGTGTCATTTATTTTTGTCGAGGTGGTGTGTTGGTGAGTGTGCGAATGTGAGACCTCAACCGTTTGCTGCTTAAAGTGATTGTTCAAGTCTTCCAGCTTAATAACCATAATGATGTTAAATCCTTGTTATGGAAATGGAGAAACATAATCACAGTTTAAATAGCTATGCTGTAAGCAACAACTAGCAGGGAACTTTCCCAGGAATGCGTGGTGGCATTATTAGGCAGGACAGTGAGACAACTCTCTGGTGCCGGCCACATAGAACAGCACCTGGTGAAAGGGTATTTATTCCTTGGATTGCTACTGTGAGCTACACATTCCTCTTCTTATTTAAGTACAAAGAATACTATCTATAGCCTTAATGATATATGGATAGCGTGATAATAATATATGAACTGTGTCTTTGATCTTGAAGGGTCTAGTGATTAAATTGAGAATAAATACTGTGTTTGGATTCTTCTAACAGTTGCTGACCGACACATACCATATTGTCATGGATTTGGGTGCGACAGCTGTATTGAGGATATAATCCAATTGCTCTGTGGAATCATATAAGTTATTATCACAGAAATTAAAATAAATAATTATTGGAGATTTGGTCTTCAATAAGATAAAGGACAAACTACAATTGTGGGGATTTCAATACAAATGATATATTTTAGGTTGTGTGGATTATAAAAACATAATAACGTGAAAAGATACATTTATATTGATTTGTGTATCTGTTTACTAAATAATTTGGAAAGAACTATTCAATCATTTGTAGCAAATTTAGAGAAATTTGTTATTCCAGACTGTAAGATTATTGTAGTTCTATAAGAAGATTGTTGCCTGCAAATCAAATACATGCTCATCTAAACATTTAAGTGAAAGAGAAGAAGTTGTGTTATGTATGGAGGGTAGGGAGAGAAATTAATAATGGAAGTTAGAAGGGAGATGTGTTATGGAGGGAGACATGGAAGGGCGATCCCTTTTGGAGGAAGGACAGGGAGGGAGATGTGTAATGTAGCGGTGACAGAGAGGGAGATATAAAATGGGGAGGGGCAAGAAAGGAGGTTTTATAATTTAGAAAGACAAATAGAAGGATGTGGAATGGCAGGGTATGGGGGGAGAGATGTGGAATGTAGAAGAGACAAAAAGGGGGGAATGTGTAATGGAGGCTGGGATAGAGAGAGAGATGTGTACTTTAAGGGTGGCAGGGAGAGAGATGTGTAATATAGAGGGTATAGATAGAGACCATGTGTAATGTAGGATGGGGGAGAAAGTATAATGGAGGGAAATTGGCATAAAGATGCGTTATTTAAAATGGATAGGGAGAGAGATGTGTAATGTTTGGTGTACAGGGACGGACATGTGTAAATGCAATGGGGATAGGGAAGGAAATAAATGTTTAAACATAAGGGAGGCAGGGAGGGACCAAGTGTAATAGAGGAGAAGCAGAAGTGTATTGGAGAAGGGGCACAAGGAGGGAAGTATATCATGAGAAAGGCTGGGCTGAAAGGAAGACTACTAATTGGTGACAGATGAGATATGTACTGGAGTGGATCCAGAGAGGGACTTTTGTAATAGAGGTTACCTATTTAAACTTATCACAAACTTTCAGTGCAGTAAGTAATTGTCAGGGAATATGCTCAACCTGCTCCCTGGCACACTGAAACACAAGAAGATGTGACAGAGGGCGTTGCAGCATTTACTGCCCGGGTGCCATTAGTACAAACGTCTCCTCTTAATGCATAGAATATTTGGGGATTTTCCATTTAAAAATAATTTAATTGTTTACAATGCCATTAAATGAGGAATCCCTTTAGCAGTTCAAGTATGAGTTTTACAACATAGTTAACTTCTCCATGTCATAGTGACTGGCACGCATATTGGCTTGGTGCTTTTGGGAGATAGAGTGGCTTTCTTCCAGAACCTGCAAGTGCATAATGTCAACCTCCACATTGCCAATCATGTAGCAAATTTCGGTGACAGCACCTATAGTGCTGCTTACTATGGAGGATGATAACAGTACTGAACATATACCAACAACATCTTCACAGTTATACCATGAGCCTGTCATCAACACACACAAGTTGTTTAGAGTAACACATGTATCATCTGTTTGTGTATTATTTAAGTAAACATGTAAAAGGTTTAATATATTATTTAAAATAAATCATATTTTATTGTGTATTTTAATAAAATAATTGGCAGAAAAGAATGGTTAAATCAACAATTAGCTTTATTTCATACTGTATATGAACAAACCTGAACTAGAAAAAAATTAGAACAAAAATATATATATAAAAAAAAACAAATGATAAACCATCACAGCATCACTATTTCTATGTAAACAACTAATATTTGTTTTGCTATATTATTCATTAATAATACAAATTTGTTTTTTTTTAATGTATAGTGTTTGTCTTTATACATTTTAGATTTTCAGTTTCTAGCTTAGTATAAAATAAATTATTGTCTGATTGTGCTAAAGCTTGGAACACAGTTGTTGGTTTGGTATTATATACAAGTATCTCTTTCTTTCCTATATCACATGCATTTTTTTTAATTAATATCAAGAGTAAATTTAAGGTGTGCCAGCCCTAATTCCCCTGCACACACAAGTTAGTTGCCCAGGGGGCCTCAAGCTGAATTCTGGCCCTGTATACAAGTCATTTTGTAACCTTTTCAATTCGGATGTGAATTGACAACTCTTTTTATTGGGCCCTATTAATCTCTTTTGAACAAACATGATGTGTTATCAAATCTAAATAGTTAAGAGCAGGCTATATAGACAGATTAGGATGAAACCTAAAATAATCAGATAGTGGTTATTTAAGTAACCCCATCACATTTTCAACACATGAAGAAGTATTTGTTTATTTTTAAAGAGGCAGCAATTGGACCCAACCAAGAATAACTTATGTGTAAAGGCACATTATAGAAGGTACTCTATTTATTTAATCAGGCTGGCCAAGGTTATAAAATACCCCAATGACAGCAGAGCTGTCATTATCTTGCAGGACAAGAGTTGTGTCGCTGGCAAAGGTTTTTTTTTTTTTTCATTAGCGCCAGGAATGTCCTGCTTGCAGGACATGAGTTGCGCCGCTGGCAAAGACCTCCCCCACAGATTAAAAGCTTAGAAGATCAGATCCAATTCAAGTTGGTAAGTACTTCTTTTTTATTAATGATTGTAATGTATTGTTTTTTTTATTTATATAATGCATTTTAAATTAGCGGTATTAAATGTACATTTTTTTTTTAATTTTAGGGGCATTTAATGTTCATTATTTTTTATATTGGAGGCATTAAATGGGAAATATTTTTTACATATTAAGGGTCAGACCTAAATTTTATTATGTAGGTAGGAGGGGCATAACTGTTTTGTGTTTAACACAGAATGACAGGGCATGCTGACGCTTGTGGTTCTCCAAGTGCCAGCATGCCCTGGCATCCTAGGGCATGCTGGTGCTTGTAGCATTACAAGCATCAACATGCCTATGAGTTGTAAAAAAAAATGTTTTAAACCGGCACTAAAAACATAGCAACAGTAAACAAATCTGTCCAATTGGGAGGCAATGTGAAAAACTTGGGTTGAAAAACAACCCTGAACGTATCACATTGCCACCCTACCTGTGTGCGACCTGGGAAAAACCCTTCTTTTTTCCCGGGTCTAAATCCCGGGTCATTAGACCCTGGTAGTTCAGAAAGGGTGGTTTCACATCACCACCAAATACCCGGGTTTTTAGAGAGACCCGGGTTTTTGCCCAAAATCCCGGGTATTTGGTGGTAATGTGAAAAACAGAAAAGTATATCTGCGCTCTTATACAGGTCCAGAATACCCAATTATGTGTCCATTATCTCCAGCTGCTATGACCAGGGAGGACTAGTCCCTAAAAATAAAAAATATATAACAAATATGGATGCGCTAGGAAAATAATATACCAAAATCTTTTATTTAAAATTCTTCTTATAAAACAAATTCTTATACATTACATAAAATAACACTAATAAAATATAAAGTGGCTAAAATCTGACATATATCTCAAACCATTTTTTGACAAAATCAACAATTGAGTAAAGTGTCACCTATAAAATGACAAACAAACAGAACTTTTCTTAAATATTTTCTTGCAAGAGGTTCAAAGAAAGGGACTTTAGCTGGAAACAAGATCTGCAAATGGTGTTTGTCCTTTAATGGTAAGAATGATGAAAGTGGTAACAAGCTTTAGCTTTATATAAGTAGCATATGTTAATACAAACAATAATAACACCACTAACGTTATATAATAAATCCGATCTTATAGCAACAATATTGTATAAAATAGATGAATGTTGAAAATTGGCTCCACAGAAAGATTATAAGTATCACTTGAAAGATTCGTAGGAGCTTCTCAAAAGATCACAGTGCAATATAATGATATAATAATAAAGGTGACGTTCACTCTCGAAGTGTGTCATGTGACCGGCGCTGTCTGGCTGAACACTGAGGGATCGCATGCCCCACTGCAACTGCTCTCACACAGACAGGAGGTCAAAATCAGGTAAGCAGGGTTGGTACGGCTGTGTTAGGGGAGGAGCATTTTGGCCATTTGCCCTGGGCACCATTTGCCCTAGATATGCCACTGGTAGGGGGGGAGTGAGTGATGCAGGGAATTTAGGGCCTAGAGGGCAGAATAAGGCTCTGCACAGGGAGTTTCTCTCTTTGTTCCAGCATAGGCTGGCTGTAGCAATGGGGATGTAAGCAGCTATTTTGCACTAGGTTGGGGCGTTAAGGTATAGTGCAGGATAGGCACACCCTTAAGTCAAAACAGGAAGCCATGCCTGGTGGCTTGTATCCTGGTCTGCCTCCTTGATTCATCCGGGGTGTACAATATGAAGGGGTGTGTTGTTGCATTGGTCCTTTACTTCCAGGTCGCTGAGAACAGGGTGTGCCTGTCCTCCGTGGTTCATATACATCAGTTGACTCCTCCCACCTGATATTAGGGCCACCTGGTCATATACCAAAATTATAGTCTGCATAATTCTAATTAATAAAATCCATGCCCTCTTTTAAGCCAAAACCGCTGTATGGGCCGTATTCCGAGAACCGTCCAAGAAAAGTACGCAATTATTCGCATGGACGCATGACACTCACCTCACACGAATGGGTTTTATGTGACTTACGAGTGCCTGGACTTGCCTTATAATTCACATGTCTGTTTGAGAGGCACTTCCGCTCGTATAGTCTACGTGAACTACGTAAATAAAGTTACAACGCATGCTCATTTGAAACAAACTTAAAAATACGCACGGGATTCGTCGCCAAAACGGTTCTTTGAATACGGCCCTATGTGTTATTATTTCTAGGAATAAAGGGTGTGACAGTCAGCTGTTGGTAGTATATGTAAAGAGATACAGTATATAGAGGGCAGAGCCATAACAAGAAATTTTAGTGCCAGGGGCAGAAAGAAAAAATGGTGCCCCCGACCCGAATGCCAAACCAATTTAACATTAAATATAAACTTACTGGTGCCCCCTTAAGATTGGTTCCTGGGCGGCCTTCCCTGTCGCACGCTTCTAGTTATGTACCTGATAGAGGGAAATTTGTAATGAAGGCTTTACATGAAGGTAAATGTATAACATAGAGCGAGCAACAGGGGAGCTATATACTGTAGTGGAAGTATAGGGTGAGAAATGTGTAATGTACAGGCATATAGACGAAGATCTTTAATTGGGGTCAATGGCATGTACGATAGTGGGGGAGACAGAGAGAAAGTTGTATTTTGTATGAGGGAGAGACAGGAAGAGATATATGTAATGTAGAAGGGACATTGACAGAGATTTGTAATATAATGTATGGAAGGCCAGTTCACTAAGCTCTTGTACAATTCAGTATTCCGCACCAAATATTTAAGGTAGGGTGCAATAATATTAACTGCCTTCCACATGGAGGAGATCAGGGAGGAGTGTACTGCTCTCTGTGCAGTATATAGGAAACCAAAGTTCATACAGGCTTTGCACTTACATCCCAATCCGGTCCACAGTGCTCACTCCTTAAGCAAAAGGTCAACTTTATAAGGTGCTGGCTCTGAGCCCATAGCTTTTATTATTATCGTTTATTTATAAGGCGCCACAAGGTGCCCGCAGTGCCGTACAAAATACAACAACAAAATATAGTACAGACATACAGGGCAGGGATGGACAGTTTAATACATAATAAAATACAATATTAATAGCTACAGAATACATAAACTACTATACCTCAAAATAAATAATCATAAACAGAAAAATAATCATTATGTCTGGTAATTTTGCCAGTCTGTCTTCCACAAATTCAAATCTTCTGTTACAAGCTGCTGTGATATTTGCAGCAACACAAAGCCTTTTTACTTCTGGCTGCTTGTGCAGTCAGGATATAGATCTCACTGCTAGTTGGTTTTCTGTTCCCCTGGTTGTTAAGCACCCAGTATGCTGTGGTAATAGCATAGTCAGGGCTACAGAAGCTCCTCCACGGGATTAATACGTCTCAGCTTGGGCCTAACAGCCTGGATTCCGACCAACCAGAGCTGGGAGGGTCCCCAGCTATGATTGGTTGTTCTCTGTTTAAATACCCAGCAATGAGACCTCTTCCTTGCGGGTGGTGATGTGTTCTCTAGCCATTTTGTCTGTTTTCTACAGGTTTAGTGCAGCAGGATTCTTGTCAAGTTCATGCTATATTATGCTTTTCTATTGCCTTGTGTTCATGCTTTTATCCCTGCTCTCTGCAAGGTTCTTGTCTTTCTTGTCTTTCCATTTGTTATATCTGTCTTGCACCTGTGCTTAACCCTGGCATCTGTGTTTATTACCTGGATTACTGCTTTTCTCTTACCCATGTGTTTATCTCTCTGACCTTGGATCTTATTACCTCTGACTTTACCTGTGTATGTGTATTCAATCCCTGTTAACTGATATCTGTATTATCTTCTTGTGTACTTGCCCCACTGCACCAACAATGGGGTAGATCCAGAACTACGTGTGCCGTACGTTTATTCGTGGAGCGTATTTTCGTACACGTAAGTTCGCTACACTCCCCTCGGCACACCCCTTGAACGTACGTATTTTGTCAAGATACGCTACCCAAACCCTACCTTAACTTTTTCTAACATAACAGCGTACGTCTGCTAACGGACGTATAGACTACGTGAACGTACGCCACTTAGCACGCCTATACTGTACACTTTACATACAAACCTCCACCTACTTCACATAATTTGCATGTATTGTTGTCTCGCGTAAAATTGGCACGCCCACACGTAAGTATTTACGTGAGACATACGTGAATCACCCATACGTTCACAATTACGCTACGTGAATGTGCGTATTTGCTATGGTGCGCATGCGCAGTGCGTTCGAATCTGCAATTTTACGTCTCCGCCACGCGTAAAATCGCGGGGAAGCGTAGTTCTGGATCAGGCCCAATGTTCTCCCAGTAGCTGTCCAAGGGGTATATTTACAAAACGCAATTTTCGCCTAAAATCACGTGAGTTTGCTGTGAATATCAAATCACTGTATTCACTAAAGCTAAACTCAAGTGAGTTTAAGCTTCTTGAAAATTGCTGAACCTAAAATCGCCAGTGTGATCTTTTTCTATGTTACACATACAACTTACTGTATTCACAAAGGTCGCTTTGACAAACTTGCAGTAAAATCGCCATTAAATCGCCATTTAGCAATTCTCCATTGCCTAGAGGTGATTTAGTGACAGTTCACCCTGTGAGCCAGGAAAACACGTCAATCTAGTTGACGTGTTTACCTGTGTGTCAAATACGACCGCAGCATGCTTGAAAGTCTTAGCCATGCTGTACTGATAGAACTACAAGCCTAAGCATTGCTTAGCCTTGCAGTAATATCAGCATGAGCATGGTAAGGCTTCTAACCATGCAGCGCTGTGTGTTGTGTGTGTAAAAAAAAAAAAAACAGTCTGCACCAAACATATATGAACACATTAAAGTAAGTGTGAATGTAAAAAATAAATTTTCCCTGACTAATAATGTTCCCTAATGTGTGCACTTACCTCCGGTGGCCACCGTGTCCTATCCTAACTGTGTATGAATGCAGTGTGTGGTGTAGTAAAATAATAAAAGTTTTTGGCACTCACCGTTTGCTGTCATCTTTCTTGGGAAGCCTTGCTGGATGTGTAGAATTTTCTTCACTTGCTTGGAGTCTGTGTTCCGGTTGATTGGAGTCACTTCTCCGTTGTTCTGGTCCGGTTCTCTGCCTCTTTGGTACTTGACACGGCGGGGACAGGCTCCTCTTCTTCTTCATGACAAAATGGTCATTAAGAGCAGCACAGATGAAGAAGAGGAGCCTGTCACCGCCGTGTAATAACTGTCTCAAAATACACCCTATATTACACAGCACACATTCATCAATTGCCAGACAAAACTGCAGATAAAACATGGCACACATTCAACATTAACCCCAAGAATTCCCCCCCAAAATTTCACAAAACCTGGTGTTAATATACAGTACACATTCATCATTAATCCCAAGAATTCCCCATAAAATTTCATTTAATAAATTATGTTATTATGCATGAAATAAATGAATAAAATAATGACATTACAATAATTATTAAAAAGTAGTACTTACCATCTTGATTACGATCCCATCTTCCAAGCTTTTAATCCTTGGGGGAAGTGTTTGAAAGATAAAAAATCCTATTGGAGCGACACAACTCATGTCCTGCACCGCAGGACAACGCAACGCTAATGACAGCTCTGCTGTCACTGGGGTGTATTTATACCCTTTAGCAGCATGTGAGATCCCGTTTCCATGGTGACCAAACATTATTGGTCACTATGGAAACGGGATTTCACAGGCTGTCCAAGGGTATAAAAACACCCCAGTGACAGCAGAGCTGTCATTAACGTCGGGATGTCCTGTGGTGCAGGACATGAGTTGCGCCGCTGAGTAATATCGGGTGAAGTTGGGTGTTGCATTGCAGTATTTGCCAGGATTTTTACTGGCTGGGATTGTCAGTGTAGGTCATTTTACGTGCCGGGATTTTCAGTGTAGGTCATTTTCACAAGGAGGGCGTTCCTCGCCGTAACTACGCAACCCTAATGGAAGGAATGCGGAGGAAGGTAAGTAAGTGAGGGAGGGAGGGCGAGTTAGGGTCAATTACGACCCTGTGGCCGGTGTAATTACCTACTGTTACGCCGGCTGAAGTTAAGGTAGCCTGGCATAACAGTGGGTAATTACGCCGGCCACAGGGGTAGTGTCGGGGGAGTGCTCCAGAACTACGTAAAAATGGCCAGCGTGGCTCTGGATCAGCCCCATAAGGTCTGATCCAGACTTAATAACGATAGCCAATTTACGTATGCACATCCCTATGCAAGCCTAAAACACGCATTGTGGGAGGAGGGAGACATTGGGTTAAGTACTTACTTACGACAAGGCATTATGTACGACCAGAGATATGCAAGGAAAAGTTAAGGTAGGGTTCAGTACACGTAAGTCAGCTAAGTTACATGCATGCGAGGGGAGTGCCAGGGGCAGGGCCGGTGTTAGGGAGTTTGGCGCCTCCCTGCAAACTTTAAATTTGCGCCTACCTGTTTAACAATTTGTCATCAGAGTTTCTAGAGTATAGTAACCATGTAAGCACCATAAAACACAATCTTGTAAACACAATAAAAGAAAGTAAATCATAGCTATACAATACAGGCAGCATTCTAGACTCCACTATACAATTCCCATTTCATCCTAAATACTGCAACACAAAACAGACCATATATCTTGGGGACACATACCTTACAGACATTGGGCCGGATCCAGAACTACGTCCGTCTTCCATAGACGGACGTAGTTCAATAAACAGTAGCTACTGCTCATGCGTAGTAGCTATTGTACGTAATCTGCGTATCGTAT
>WWET01006461.1:50864-64138 GCA_011038615.1 Limnodynastes dumerilii
TATATGTATATATAATTTGTATATATTGTATCTATGCTTAAGCTAATATGTACTTCCCTGCATTGTTTTTAAACACCTGTATTCACTGTTTTGTTTGTGTATATCTGGCACTGTGATTTAGCACTTCTTTCATTGTTTACTTTTTTCACCATGGTTACGGCCAATCCAGCGGCGCTGGGATAACAGTATTCGGCGCACAGCTGGGGGCTGGCTTTGATCTCAACTTTGGCGGGCTTTTTTTATTAGGGGGTGAGTCTATTTATAGATGCACTGGTACACTGTTGTTTTTTGTGTCCCTGATGACAGTTTGAAGTAAATAAACTGAAACGTTGGACCTGATTCAGCTTTACCTTGTTTTCAAGACTGTGAGTGCCTTTCAAGCTATGCTATTTATCTATGGACTTTGAAAGTCAGAAATGAGCACCACTGCAAATGCTTTTATTGAATTATAGGAGTGCTGGATTACATTTTTTTAATTTTAGGAAACTGTCAATTGACAATCTCCAGAATCATAGAACTATTCTTTTCTATTGGACTACTTTCCTAGTACATTTTACGCCATTGTGGACCTTCAAAATGCAGCAGAAATCTCTATTAGCGTGTCCATATCCTTACCATTGGGAGAAATCCTCTCCTACTCAGATGCTGAAGCAGACACTATTTTATGTAAAGAAAACTTAGACTCCAGCGCAGGTGAGCGACCACCAGCGGATCTGTACAGGGACCATTTCCATTTAAAAAAGCGTGAAGTGGATTTCTTATACCACGGGATCACCCTGTCAGATTACTATAGGGATCCCTAAGGGATTTAGAGTTAAAAACATCCCCACTATCGGACGGTATAGTCCTGATTTCTGCCGGAGATGGGTTGCAATCCTGAATAAATGCTCCTTCGATTTAATACTATTGGTAATAGAGGAGTCAAAAAAGGAGTTGGAGAAGGTACGCAACAAGATCACAGTATTTGAAACTGCACATATTGATGCATTAGTATCAGACCATGAGACCGACTGGCTTACCAAGCTACATGCTCAAGTTGCCAGATATCGTCAGGAACTGATACAGTTTAAAAGGGACAAGCTGAACCCAAAAGGTAAATAAATGCCAGATGAACCCAAAAGGTACACACGTACCAGAACAAAACGCAGATTCCCGCAGACGCATCTAGCTCTGCATCTTCAGCCAACAAAAGTGAGACGGAGGCAGTAGAAGGGGCATGCGGAACCAACAGCCAAAACCCCGTTTAGGGGTTATGACCCGTTCCCAGCTGGAACGGGGTGGATTAAACATGACAGATGGAAACGCCAGATGAGGCGGGGGGGTCTACAGAAGAGGAGGAAGAACAAGGTTCCACAGACGGACCTTATCTTTAACCTCTCGGACAGCCAGCTTACCACCGATGAGGTAAAGGTACTGAATCATGGCTTGTCTTTTGTACCAACTACTTACCAAGATGACTTCAAATGGAAGATCGATATCCAGTAGTTTCAGAGACAACTGAAGCTTAAAGAATTCTTCAAACACCACCCAGCAAATCCTTACCGAGAGGTACCTCTCTTTCGCAAAAAATCTAACTTTGACCCAGTATCAAATAATCCTGCCATTAAAACTTATGTCAGGATTCTGGAAATAAACGATGATGACAACGTAAACCAACGACAACATTCCAATTTTAATGAACGCAAAGCGCTCAAAGATCTTAGCTTGGACAGGAGCATCATCATTCGTCCAGCGGATATAGGGGGAGCTCTAGTTATCCAGAACTCCCAAGACTACATCACGGAAATAGAGAGACAACTGGCAGATGGAACAGTATACCGTGAATTGGACTATGACCCCATTATCCTTTACAAACAGGAATTGGATGAGTTTATAGGAACATCAATAATGGATGGAACTATTACCAAAAGCATGGGAGATTACCTCAGGACAGACTTCTCGAGGAAACTTTTGTTCTATACATTACCCAAGATACACAAACACCTTTTGAAACCGCCTGGATGTCCAATTATATCGGCTATTGGATCCCTGTATTACAATGCAGTGATTATGCTGGATCATTTCCTACAACCGGTGGTACAGAATAGCAGATCCTACCTTAGAGATACTACCATGTTTCTTAACAAACTCCTTGAAATAACAACCCCCCTGGAGGGATGCACATTGATCACCATGGACGTACAGAGTCTCTATACGTCAATCCCTCAGGACCAGGGGATACACGCAGTGGAATCCTGGATCACCAATAATCAGCACTACAATGGCCCTCCAATCTCATTCTGCACAAGCCTTCTTGAACTTATTCTGAAAATAAATAACTTTTTCTTCAATAATAAACATTACCTACAACTGGCGGGCTGCACAATGGGCTCTTGTGTGGCCCCTACGTTTGCTAACTTATACATGGTCTTCTATGAAGAACAGCACCTGTAAGAAGATGAACGCTTTAAAGCAAATGTCATCATGTCAACCCGCTACATCGACGACCTGTTCCTAATCTGGAAAGGAGACATCAACAACTTTATCTCCCTGATTGATGACCTTAATCAGAATGCAACACCAATTCGATTCACTCATGAAGCCAGCCCAATGGAAGTACATTACTTGGACGTACAGATTGAATGCAAAGATGGGATATTGGGGACCAGCCTATACACCAAACCTACTGATAGGAATAATATCCTTCATGCTGACTCGTTTCATCCACCATCCCTTCAATACGCTTTACTCTTTGCTCAAATGCTGAGGACCAACAGGATATCTAGCACCCGTACCCAACTGGACATAGCACTAGGAGCAATGGTGAAGAAATTTGAAGATCGGGGATATGACACGAAACATCAGAATTAGTAAAGAAAATCCTTCCTCGTGAAGTATCACTGGATAAGAGAATCCCTTTGGTTAGTACTTTCTCTACTGCTAGCAATAAACAGATTAAGAAAGCTAGGAAATATTGGCCTCTCATCACTGCGGACCCAAATTTAACCATGTTGAAGGATACAAGGATCCTCCCCAGTTTTAAAAGGGGTCCTAATTTACGTGACATGCTAGTAAAGACAGATATCACACAATACCCACAAATCTCTACAAAGAAAGGATGTTTCAGATGTCCTAATTGTACGACGTGCAGGTATTTGGAAACCGGAGACGATTTCAAACACCCCCATACATGACGGCGTTATAGGATACAACATCACCTAACATACCACTCCCGGTTTGTTATATATATCATCACCTGCATATGTGGACTTTGCTATGTGGGCAAAACTTCACGCCAATTTAAAGAGAGAATGGCGCTTCACCGGTCAGCCATCAGACTGGCACTTGAAGGGAAGAATAGTGAACAACCTGTAGCTCGCCACTTTGTGCAAGCTAAACATAACCTTTCTACCTTAAAATATAAAATGATTGACCATGTGCCGCCTCTGCGGAGAGGTGGGAACAGGGAACAACTACTATTACAGAAAGAGACCATTTGGATCTACAAATTGAACACTCTTGCCCCCAAGGGCCTAAATGAACTTAATAACTTTTCATGCTTTTTATAACTGAATCCTTCCTACACTTAAGCTGGACTGTTCCATACTTTTGCATATACTGCCTCTGCTTTTGGTTTCGTTTCATTTTTCTTATATATTTTTTTATGTCTTTTCAACTATTATTTATTATTTTCTCATTGTACATCTCCAGATCGTTTGTTACAATTTTTGACTGATGATACTGATGTGGGGTTGTGTCCCTTATGTTGTATTCTCCCTCAAGTGTGGTTGATTTACATTTTGTTATTTTGTTATGATTATGTTATTAATCTTATTTTTGTTAACCTCTTTTTCATGCCCAGTGTTTTTTCTAATTAGATTGGTCTTACTGTACTTTATCTAGCCAGCCCATATGTTTCCTCATATTTATGATTGGGTTTTTTCCCTTATGTCATAGTCCCCTTCATATGTGGTTATTCTTATATCTTATTCAACTTTGTGTTTTTTTCAACCTTGGTTTGACTATCAGGTATGCTTTGGTTTCATTGCATCTTTGTCCACCTCCATAGCCACCTAACCCATATGTCTACTGCAATTTATCTAACCAGCCCATATGTCTCCTCATATTTATTTTTGGGTTTGTGTCCCTCATGTTATAATCCCCCTCATGTTGTTACTTTCATATCTTATCTACTTGGCTTTAATCAACCTTGGTTCTATACTCAAATTTATTTTGGTTTCATTACATCTTTCATCATCTTCATAGCCAATAAACTCATATGTCTCCCGTTCTTATACTTTGCCCTTGTGGACATTTCACATCCGTTGCACTCATGCTGCAGAAACCTGTATATCAGCATGAGGGTTGCTATGACTCCCACAGGACGCGATGTTGAACTTTTACTGCCCATACACTCTCGCTGTAGTGCGCTCAGATGACTGCACAAATGGGTGCTCAGTTAGGTGGTTTGATGGTTATAGCTGCTTACTGCACGTCTGCTTTATTAGCCCTATTGTTACTATTAGCTATTTTCACTTGATCGCTATTAGCAGCTGCAGTGCTCTGTGATCACTGTTTACCGCCGCTAGCCACTATTTGCTTGTGTGATGTCTCTAAGGATCCTGCCTACAATTCTGCCCTCCGTTCTCATTGCTGGCTCTTTTGCTCATATAGATTGGGTTTCCTTTTAGCTGTTATGCGGATTTGTTGTGCCGATAATTTGCATTATCGTGCTGATGGTGCGGGTGCTTATACTGATGACCAATTTATTGCGCTACATTTGTTTTTCCTTCTATGTATCTCTAAGTTGTGATTTGTATATATTGTATCTATGCTCAAGCTAATATGTACTTCCCTGCATTGTTTTTAAACACCTGTATTCACTGTTTTGTTTGTGTATATCTGGCACTGTGATTTAGCACTTCTTTCATTGTTTACTTTTTTTCACCATGGTTACAGCCAGTCCAGCGGCGCTGAGATAACAGTATCCGGCGCACAACTGGGGGCTGGCTTTGATCTCCACTTTGGCGGGCTTTTCTCATTAGGGGGTGAGTCTATTTATAGATGCACTGTTACACTGTTGTTTATTGTGTCCCTGATGACAGTTTGAAGTAAATAAACTGAAACGTTGGACCTGATTCAGCTTTACCTTATTTTCAAGACTGTGAGTGCCTTTTAAGCTATGCTATTTATCTGTCTATCTATCTATCTATCTATCTATCTATCTATCTATCTATCTATCTATCTATCTATCTATCTATCTATCTATCTATCTATCTATCTATCTATCTATCTATTCAAGGGGGGTTGGGGGGGCCTGCATATTTTGTCCCAGGCCCCACAATTTCTGATGGCAGCCCTGAAAGTAGGGCCCTCATTTTTGGGATTTTCATCCTAGTACTATACATACTGTCTAACCTTTTTTCTGCTCTTTAGCATAACTCAGATTTATAAAAGTTGGATTGTCTCTAATAAATTTTGCAATGCTATATATTTAGCCATACTAAAATTTATATTATGTATAGCAGCATAACATGCTATGGCACGTTATCATACTAAAAACACTAACATTTCTGATATTACAAATGCTCTGGCTTTTGTGTACTTAATTTCATTCTTTTTACAATTTAATTTGGCTTCTGTGTCTTAAAATTGCTTTTGGTATGATACTTGTTCTGCATTTTTACAGGCAGAGTAGGGTTTGTTGTAATAAAAATGTTAATGAAACTGTCTACATTGTAAATTAAATAATTAAATCTGAAAAATGTATGTGGAGTTTCCCACTGAATGAGCTCTTCCTGAGATCAATAATAGTTTAACAGCATTAGTTTTTATTTCTACATTACAAAGAGAGACTGCTGTCATATCTCATAGTACTTCAATTTGAAATGTATTAACCACAGAATTATCCTATTTAGCGGTTTTTTTATTTTTTATTTCTTTATCTATTTACATGTTTACATAAAATTGAGCAATGGAATTTAAATCATGATTATTTTATTTTAAAGCTATTTGTTTGCCAAAAAATATAATATGCTTACGTCTTCTGTATATGTATTATTTCTGAAACTAGGAAAATGGATGTATGATAACATATGCCTCATCATGAGTAGCTATGTTATAACATAGTATTCCAACAAATGACATAATTTTAGCAAGAAAAATTGCCTTCTTAAAGTTTTTCTGAGGTGTACAGTTATCTTATATGTCAATATACATGTTTTTAGTTTAATACAAAGCTTTAATTTATAGTATGACATTGAGTAGTCATTTAAATTCAATGTATATTTATGAGATTTCATAAAATAGTATTAAACAAGATTTATCCTTTTGTTTTACTAATGACACACAGCATAAATATAGCAGGATATATTGCGGAATGTAGCAAGGAGCAAATTTTGTCCCAATTAAAAGGACTAAATAAAGAAGTAGATGCTTTAAAAAGATGATACGAAGTGTAGTGATCCCCAGCTGGAAGAAAGGACAGAGGTTACGGAAATTGATGCTGTAAAAAAGTTAGAATAAATATATTATTCCATATACAAAAAACCTTGCGGTTTAACATATCTGATTAAGGTTTCCTACATTGGGCCTGATCCAGACCTACGCCCGCCGTCGCTAGGACGGCATCCGTAAGCGTAAGATTGGCTGAAAAGCTGGTCTGCGAATGCCCCGGGCAGATGTTGCACAGCGCATCGGCGCAGGTCTGGATCAGGCCCATTGACACCAAGTTTTGAGACCTTTGAAAAGCCTGACACTTAAACTCCAAAAAGGAATGAAATTCCGACATTAGGTCTGGAGCCTTAATGGACATTTTCCTTAAGCTATACAGACATGGTATACCATCACATCTTGTTGTTTGCTGCAGATTCTGTGAGATTGCTGTCAATCACAAAATGGTGGAGCTGCTAAGAAAGTAGCTCAATTTCAGAAGGTTTTATTTCACCTACAGAAAGATTTATCTATCTTTTAAAAGATTTGATAATTGTAATACAAACAAGTATTCTCAACCAGTTCAGTTGAGTACTATATATATATATATATATATATATATATATATAGGTAGTCAAGCAGGGGAGTCACTCGTGAAGTCTTCTTAAAATATTCCAAGGTTTATTACAACATCTTAAAACAGGCTGACGTTTCAGTCGTCGGTGACGATTTTCATCAGGGCAGTACAATATAAACAATACAGCACATGTCCAGGTATATATAGAAAGAAATACACTAATTACCACGCTACTCACCCAATCAGACGCCATCCACACAGCCTCTGGTCCGGCGATACCGGCTCACTAGCGCCTACGTCATCGGCGCACACGTGGGCGGCAGCATGCGGGCACCGTTATTGGCCAGTGGTAACTTAGGCAACTGAGGGTAAACAAAACAAACATAAGCGTGTAACTATAAACAAGCAAAGTATAATGCAAAAAGCTATAGAAAACAGTTTAAAGAAGTTATTTCATTAAGGCCACCGGGAGTAATACTATTGAGCTTATCGATCCACCGACATTCTCGTTGCAACAAAATTTTTTCTCGGTTACCACCTCGCTTTTTATAGGGTTCCACATCTATACCCATCCATCTAAACTCATTTAAAGAATGTTGCATTTGCAGCCAGTGTTTTGGAACAGGCTGGTCCTGGGGCTTACCAGTTAAAATGGCTTTGATGCCTGAGCGATGTAACGCTAAGCGCTCCTTTAGTTGGCGAATAGTCTTGCCAACATAAATTTTGTTGCATGGGCATTTAATGATGTAAATAGCAAATTTAGTAGTACACGAAATAACAGTTGAAATGGGAAAAGATTTACGAGTAACAGGATGGATGAATCTAGGACCTGTGTCCATTTGTGAACAAGATAGACAACCAACACATTTATAACAGCCAGGGGTCCTGGTGAGGAACGTAGAGGTGTCAGTCAACTTAGAACTAACATCATTTTTACATAGTCTGTCACGTAAATTTTTACCTCTAATGTGACTAGGTAACAAAGTTTTGTGTTGGAGACTAGGTAAAGAGGGGTCCGTGGAGATTATCGGCCATAAAGAACGAGCAGCTTGTTTTTGAAAAAAACTGAGATGATTATACTTTGTGACCCAGGGAATTTTATCATGAAGAACTTTAGGGGGTTTAGATACAAGTAAATCCGTACGGGAGACACGCATAATTCTATCAAAAGCAGATTGTAAGCATGCAGTACTATAGTATCTCTCAGCAAAATCCCTCATAGCTGCCTTAATTTGTACCAAAGCCATATTAGGGTCACTATTAATTCTCTTTATTCTAACGAACTGTGCAAAAGGCAAACCCCTAATCAATGCAGGAGGATGATGACTCTTGGCTTGTAAAAGAGTGTTACGATCAGTGTTTTTCTTAAAGAGAGTAGTCTGTACAGACATATTACTCAATGAGATACGAACATCCAAAAAATCAATTTGTTCAGAACTATGTGTGTAAGTAAATTTAATTGTAGGATGTTGTAAATTTACCCAAGTCATCATCTCCTGTAGTATATGTAGGTGGCCAGTCCAAAACAAGATCATGTCATCAATAAATCTCTTAAATTAGAGAATATATTGACGAAAATTAGAATTTGAGAAAAATAGATTTTTTTCCACCACAAACATAAAAGCATAGGAGGAAGCGCTTCATGGTGTATTAACATTTTTAATATGGTAAAAGATCACAGGACATAAAAAATGGCATACATTTCTGCGTACAAGAAAAATTGAACCACAATTGTGATTCAAACAAGCATTTGGATATTACCACTCCCGTAGGTGTCCCGGCAAATCTCCGTCCCAGCGTCCTGGAAGCGTGAAAGGCTGATAGCTAGCTTGTACACACTGCAGCATGTGGAGAAGGGGATGATCCCTGGCAGAGGCACGATCGTCTGGCCCTGCTCCTACACGTTTCGTCAGAATTAACTTCGTCAGGGGATGTGCCAGACAGAGTATTGTTTCCTATAAATACCCCTCTGAGTGCTCTTATTAGCTAACTAGGGATTTTTAAGGAACACCGATATACATTAATTAAAACTATGCGATGAACGCATAGATACTTGCATCACTCATAGAAATATTTATATGCAATTAAACAGAAGCTTAATCACTAAAACAAATGAAAATTAAAATATCTATATAACTATTGATTTTATATTAGGCTGGACCTACTAGGTGTAAGTGGGGCTGTATGTGTAAGGGGCGTGTAGTGTAAGTGGGCTGTATGTATAAGGGAGTATATGTGTAAGGAGATGTGTTTGTGTAAGAAATGTGTAATGTAAGGGGGGATGTGTAAGGGGTGTGTAGTGTAAGGGGGATGTATGTGTAAGGGGCGTGTATGTGTAAGGGACATGTATGTGTAAGGGTGATGTATGTGTAAGGGGCATGTAGTGTAAGGAGGGTATGTGTGTGTAAGGGTGTGTGTGTGTGTGTTTAAGGGGAGGTGTATGTGTAAGAGGGGGTGTATATGTAAGGGGGTGTATGTGTAAGGGGCATGTAGTGTAAGGGGGTGTAGGTGTCAGGGTTGTATACTGTAAGGGGGGTGTTTTTTTGTAAGGGGGTGTATGTATAAGGGGGATGTTTGTATAAGGGGCGTGTGGTGTATGTGTAAGGGTAGTAGTGTATGTGTAAGGGTGATGTATGTGTAAGGGGCATGTAGTGTAAGGAGGGTATGTGTGTGTAAGGGTGTGTGTGTGTGTGTTTAAGGGGAGGTGTATGTGTAAGAGGGGGTGTATATGTAAGGGGGTGTATGTGTAAGGGGCATGTAGTGTAAGGGGGGGGTGTATGTGTAAGGGGGGGTGTATGTGGTATGGGGGTGTAAGTGGGGCTGTATGTGTAAGGGGGGGTGTATGTGTAAGGGGGGATGTGTAAGGGGCGTGTAGTGTAATCTCAAACCCCAAAGGCACTCCCCTGGTACATTGGGCCTGATCCAGAACTACATTCACTCTCCTGGACACTCCCCCTGTGTAAGCGTATTTTCCCTCGCTTACGCCGGCTGAAGGCTACCCTAACTTCAGCCGGCCTAAGCAAGGGAAAATACGCTCGCACAGGAGCGTTTGGACGCTAACCCCTCCCTCCCTAATTAAACTAACTCCCCCCACCCACCTACACTAACCTGAACGTAGTAACGCTGGGGGACGCCCCCTCCAGCGTTACTACGGTGCTGCTACGGACGCCTGATCAATGATCAGGCGTTACCGTAGCTACGCCGGGCAACATCTGCCCGGCGCATGTGCAGATCGGCTTTTAAGCCAATCTTACGCTGCTGGCTGGAGTCATAACGTCAGTCAGCATTGTTCTGGATCAGGCCCATTAGCTCTCTAACAAAAAAAAACAGCTAGTGAAAAGACCTTTTCTACACTGAGTTATGCCTTCCCAATTATATGTTAATGGAAAGGAGACTTTTAAAACAGGAAGTAAAAAAAAACGGCAAAATTTTCCACTTCAACCTGTTCCAATCTTGTAATTTTGTATTTTTTTTTAAATCAAATTTAGCATGCAGCACCATAAGACGATTCTGTACGGACTGGTGAAAATGTAATCGTAATGCATAAAATGCTTTCTGAGCTATATCCCCTCAAACACCATACCACCCCTCTGACCAAAAGTCAGTGGCGGAATTCTGTTTATTATAGTCAATCTCAATATAAGGACACGACTGAAGGCAGGCACATAGTAATATACTGCAAGACTAATGAAAAAACACCAGTATAAACTGAAATAAAACATAGAGAGCAAGGCATGTTTACATTTTTCTATTGTGTCAGCCTTTACTCAGATTTGTTATTCCATTTATCAACCACCCTTTCAGTGACATAATTTTTTCTCACATTACCTCTGATCCTACCACCCTCCAGTTTTTATGCATGCCCTAATGTTTTTATACACCAATTCTTTTGAAAATGCCACCCTCCTTTACCTGGTTTCACAGCTTTTTATATTTGAAAGCTGCTATCAAATCCCCTCTTTACATTCCAAGCTGTACATATTTAGTTACTCTAAACTTTCTTCAGTAACACTCCTAGGGCAACTGGGACACACTCCCCATGCCCTGCCAGCTTCATTTACAGAGCCGCGGATGCCTGCTACAGTATATTAGTAGCAGCTCCATTTGTGATGCTGCCAGGGATTAGTAGTAGCAAAGGTTGATCAGGACTACTATTCATACTCATGGATATCAGCTCTATATGCATGGATAGCGGCTGCTGCTGACATGCGTCACTACTCCCCGGCAGCATCATATAAAGAGCAATGGCAAGTTACTATATTGTAGTTGGTGACTGTGGCCCTGTAACTGAAGCTGGTGAATGTCGGTTAAAGTGGGGAATTGAACTTGACTAATAATATGCTAATGTGCAAAAACTATATTTCTGCTCAAATCTTGATCTGAATATTCTAATAATTCATTACCATCACCCCTGAGCACAGAACAAAATCTATAGCAATAGCAACTATAAATCTATATTCATGTTTTTAGGAACACACCAGCATTGACAGTGGTGGAAAGTTCCTGCCCATAAACACCTGGGCCTACTCTCATACCATCCAATCAATCACACCTTAATGAAATAAATACATGAAGACATTGAGCCTGATCCAGACCTACACTGTTACACTGAGCGTTCTAATGCTCAGCATAACAGCAGCACACTCCCCCAACACTCCCCCTGCTTAGAGCGTATTTACACTCCCTTCTGCCGGCTGAAAGCTACCCTAACTTCATCCGGCGTAAGAGAGTGTAACTACGCTGGGACGGCGGCGTTACTATGATAATGCCGCCTTCCCAGTCTCATTACCCTCCCTCCCCCCACCTCCCTACACTAACCTGAACGTAGTAATGCTGAGGGACGCCCCCTCCAGCGTTACTATGGCGCTGCTACGGACGCCCGATCCATGATCGGTTGTTGCCGTAGCTATGCCGGGCAATATCTGCCTGGCGCATGCGCAGATCGGCTTTTAAGGCCCATTGCTACATTTATAAAGGGAATATGGTTTTAATTGGGGCCAAATTAGAATTGATGACTATTGATTAGTCATCTAGATGTGAATAGGTGGCCCAATAGCAGATGAGGACGATTCAGCACATACCTTTATACCTGAATAAATGACATCCATTAAGGCCCTCCAGAACCAGTCTTGCCAGCAAAAACATTCAACCCTATCATGTTGCGCATCGCAGCACCTGAAAGGTGGCATACCTAAGGACCCAAGCCCGAAGGTATAGTGACTGCGCATGGAGGGTTGTGTTCTGAAAACCATTGTTCTTTTTCCCATTTCCCTTTGCGTCAACACACCTTGCTGTCAACCCACTCCTACAAAACCACTGCCATTTGACACAAATTTAGCCATTTTGAATATTTTGCATTTTTGCTTTTATTGATTTTCAACACATCAACCACGCCAAAGCAACCGCAAACGTGGAATCATGTAAGAACAGAACACCGGCAATCGTGGGACTTTAATCTGCACTATACCAATGTCCCTCTGTCAATAATTTTATTTACATCTACTGTTGTGTCTACCATGTTACATGTTATGTCATTTGAAAAAGGTATACTTCCCCCGATACTTGTTAATAATAATAATAATAATAATAATAATAATAATAATAATAATAATTTATAGTGCCCAACATGTCTGATGCATTGCAATTTGTTGTTCTATTTCCTCTGCCCAGAAATACAACTAATGGTGTATCAAAAAGAGCAGCAACAATAGTTAAAAAATCTAGAAAAAGTAAATCCATGGCAATAATTTTTGCACTACTCTTTTTTTGTAACACATTTTAAAAATGCAGATGAAAGAATGCATATGTGTTTGTCCTGTGAAAGTCACTCTTAGATGGACACTTCTGTTGGTCATGAAAAGGTTAAGGAAATTTATACAATGTAAGCTGCAGTGAAAAATAATTTTGTCAGGAATAACAATGTAGGAGAAGCAGGCTTGCCAGAAATCACTCCTAAGCACATGTTAGCTAAGAGAAGCATTAGCCTTTGTGATTACTCTGAATGAATAAGAATTTATTATGGCAAAAACCATTGATCAATATGCAATCAACCTGCTTGAATTCCCTACATGTTGCCTTGTTTTGCTCTGCTCTACCGTGTTATAGAGTGATGCATGAATGAACCGAAGGAAGAAAAGCCCAGTAAAGAGGGAAAAGGAAGGCAAAAACCTCAATATGCAATCAACCTGCTTGAATTCCCTACATGTTGCCTTGTTTTGCTCTGCTCTACCGTGTTATAGAGTGATGCATGAATGAACCGAAGGAAGAAAAGCCCAGTAAAGTAAAG
>WWET01006462.1:0-13587 GCA_011038615.1 Limnodynastes dumerilii
GCTAGATCGAGATAACCCAGTAAAAATAATGTTAAAACAATGAAGTTATACTACAAGTAACGTGTTCAATGTTATAAACAAATTTCAGAGAGGATTCGTATATAAAATGTCACTCAAAAAAGGTCTTGGTATGAAAAAAATCTAGACCTTACACTATAACAAAGTCTTATCCAAAGGCTAGTTGGTACCAAGCAATTATTGTAGTGAATAATAGCGGGCGTCCCCAACAATTGAAATATTGCAAGGCTTGTAGAGTGGATACAAATTAACTGTAAATTGCCATAGAAAGTAAAATAGTTTTGACACAGTAGCTGCAGAAATAGTATGAGTGTATACAGATGGATATGGCAGTTGTTTGGGTCCAGAGATGCAGATCACGATATATTAGGGCACAGGGCACGATCACACATTCACCCCAAGTAGAAATATAGGCAGTAAATGCAGGGCCGATGGAGTCTGCAAGCACCGCAGCTTACCCCTTCTCCCGCGGCCGCAGCTCAGTAGGTTATACGGCAGCAGGTGATACACGTTAGGGCCGATGGAGTCTGCAAGCACCGCAGCTTATCCCTTCTCCCACGGCCGCAGCTCAGTAGGTTATACGGCAGCAGATGGTAAACGCTAGGGCTGGTTAACAATTGAGTCTTGCACTGGACATAGCCCCACAGTCACTTGTACTTCTTGGCAAGTGGTAACACCGTGGCCCCACGTAGAGATCAAATAAGTGGAAATGAAGACCAATGCGATCTGTATAAACAACAGCTCACCGTTTCCTCCACAGCCGCGGCTCAGTGTGTTTAGCGGGAGCAGGTACTGATTACTGATAATTGCCAGTAGTTGAATCCGACACAATGAATGCAGATACTATACTGTCTTCCTGGATGCCGAAATGGAGCCAAGCAATCGCCAATTAGATAAAGTGTCAGTGCAAATAGTGGAATCCAATCAAAGAATAAAAACTGGGTATTATCAAAGGGTCCTTAACGCGTTTCTCCAGTATACAACTGGTTTCCTCAGAAGGTATCATTGAAATGAGAACTGAGACCTCTTTTAAACTTTTCTGTGATTAGTTAATTAGTTGCAGTTGTTCAGTTACTTGAAAACTCTAGCCAAGCTTTTCAGCCCAGAGTTTAACTCAATAATTACAAGGAAAGAATAAAAATATTAGATAGAAATATAAATGAATAACAATAAAGCATATATAGGATAAATAAAACAAATAAAACTGATGAATAAATAAATAAATAACCGGTGCTGAAAAATAAAAATAAAAATAGAAATAAAAATAGAAATAAAAATAGAAATAAAAATAATAAAAATAATAAAATAACATTAATAAAATAAAAAACAAAACAAAAACATTAAACAAAAATATTTGTAATAGTATTTATAGTAGAGCTAACACATATGGGCACACATGTGATTCTGTATGTCAACATATGTCAGACAGTACATATTGTCTGACATATATGTATGTACATATATGTATATATGTACATAGCGTTGCCGATAGCAACGACCCTGGAAAAGATAAAAATTGTGTTCTAAAATAAATTTAATACTATCAGTGATGAAATTTTAAAGTGGTAAAGAGGTATTGGACCTAGTTTGAAGATGGTGAGAAATAGCTGCTACACCTAAGTCATGTGGAATATTCGTATACAACGCTTCAACGTCACAAGTGAGGAGGTGGAACCCTTCGCGCCATTCTATATCAACAATATTTCGTAAAAAATGACCAGTATCCTTTATATGTGAACGGAAGGGAGTGACCAGTGGCTGTAAATCTACAAAATGTGATAAGTTAGCAGTAAGGGACCCTACACCAGAAATAATGGGATGACCAGGAGGTGAAGTGAGGGATTTGTGAATTTTGGGTAGGTGATAAAAGGTTGGGGTGACCGGGAACTTGATCTGCAAGAATGATTCTTTAGAACTTAATCAATTTACTTAATTATTATTGTTTTTGGTTAAAATATAAAAACAAATAAAAATAAAATAATAATAATCATAATCCTCTACTACTAAATGGTTCTTGTTGATTAGATACATAAAAATTGTGCTAGGTGTTATACCTTAGATTGTATCTATAGATCTCTAATTTTTTCATCAAGAATTTTTTCATCAAGAGTATTGAGTATATGTATGTACTGTATATTATATTTTATTTATATTTGTATAGATTGTACATTTTGCAAGGTTATATATATATTTTTTGTCAGTATAGTTTTGTTGAAAACCAGTATGATATTCAATATTTGATTTAAGTTTTGTTTGCTTAACAATAAGAATTGAGAATTATTATCTATATGCAATGGGGTATAAAGAAAATCCACCCAACAAATCAATGTCAGTTTATATATATGTTGAATGTTGTAACCATTTTCTATGAATATGTACTGTCTGACATATGTTGACATACAGAATCACATGTGTGCCCATATGTGTTAGCTCTACTATAAATACTATTACAAATATTTTTGTTTAATGTTTTTGTTTTGTTTTTTATTTTATTAATTTTATTTTATTATTTGTATTATTTTTATCTTTATTTTTATTTCTATTTTTATTTCTATTTTTATTTTTATTTTTCAGCACCGGTTATTTATTTATTTATTCATCAGTTTTATTTGTTTTATTTATCCTATATATGCTTTATTGTTATTCATTTATATTTCTATCTAATATTTTTATTCTTTCCTTGTAATTATTGAGTTAAACTCTGGGCTAAAAAGCTTGGCTAGAGTTTTCAAATAACTGAACAACTGCAACTAATTAGCTAATCACAGGAAAGTTTAAAAGAGGTCTCAGTTCTCATTTCAATGATACCTTCTGAGGAAACCAGTTGTATACTGGAGAAATGCGTTAAGGACCATTTGATGACACCCAGTTTATATTCTTTGATTGGATTCCACTATTTGCACTGACACTTTATCTAATTGGCGATTGCTTGGCTCCATTTCGGCATCCAGGAAGACAGTATAGTATCTGCATTCATTGTGTCGGATTCAACTACTGGCAATTATCAGTAATCAGTACCTGCTCCCGCTAAACACACTGAGCCGCGGCTGTGGAGGAAACGGTGAGCTGTTGTTTATACAGACCGCATTGGTCTTCATTTCCACTTATTTGATCTCTACGTGGGGTCACGGTGTTACCACTTGCCAAGAAGTACAAGTGACTGTGGGGCTATGTCCAGTGTAAGACTCAATTGTTAACCAGCCCTAGCGTTTACCATCTGCTGCCGTATAACCTACTGAGCTGCGGCCGCGGGAGAAGGGGTAAGCTGCGGTGCTTGCAGACTCCATCGGCCCTGCATTTACTGCCTATATTTCCACTTGGGGTGATCGTGCCCTGTGCCCTAATATATCGTGATCTGCATCTCTGGACCCAAACAACTGCCATATCCATCTGTATACACTCATACTATTTCTGCAGCTACTGTGTCAAAACTATGTTACTTTCTATGGCAATTTACAGTTAATTTGTATCCACTCTACAAGCCTTGCAATATTTCAATTCACTACAATAATTGCTTGGTACCAACTAGCCTTTGGATAAGACTTTGCTATAGTGTAAGGTCTAGATTTTTTTCATACCAAGACCTTTTTTGAGTAACATTTTATATACGAATCCTCTCTGAAATTTGTTTATAACATTGAACACGTTACTTGTAGTATAACTTCATTGTTTCAACATTATTTTTAATGGGTTATCTCGATCTAGCAATTGATATATTTTTATGTATATTTTTTAATATTTGTTAATTCAATAAATGAATTTTTTGCCTATACACTCTAAGCGCTTACTATTTTATATTTAGTACTTAACTTACTTACCTGCAGTTTTGCCGCTGCGCTTACTGCAGCGCATCCCCGGCCTCCTTCCCTGTAGTCCCGCCGCTGCTCTTCTTCTATGCGGTGGGACGCAGGCTGTAAATGACGTTGTGTGACCCCATGTCACGCAACGTCACTTCTACAGGGAAGCAAGCCAGTGATGCGCTGCAGTGAGCGCAGCGGCAGAACCACAGATAAGTAAGTGGAGAATGGACTCCAGTACTTGGTAAGTGGCGGGGGGGCCTGTGCTGGGCCCCCCTAGCTCAGGGGCCCTGTCGCAAGTGCGACCGCTGCGACCCCTATAGCTACGCCACTGATGAGAACCTAGGATCCAGTGATCATCAAGCAGTATGGCTTAGTATAATGTAAGTAATTGTGGAGAAGGAACTAGCGCTGAATGAGCTGATATCACACAAGGAGAGGTGTGTGTTTTATTCCTAAGGAACTCCCAAGGAACTCCTCCTGAACAGGAAACAGACCGGGACCACAACATAACCATACCAGGAATCCAGTCCACAGACACATACACCCTGCAAAACCCTAAGGGGGGTAAATGTGAGTACCCCTTTTCGGTTAAGGGTGGGTGTGTTGGTTGTTTCTACGCAAGGAGTGGTGTGCTGTTGTGTCTTTAAGAAAGTCAGAGAAGAGGTAAAAGAAGGACAAAACGGTCCACGGGCGGATACCGGTGGAGTTCTGTGACGGTTTGTAAACATTACAGGCATTTGATCCAAGAGAGAAATAGTGTAAGTAGTACTTAAGGTGGAACTTATATTTACCTGTGAGGTATTACAAAAGGATTCTCCTTCCTTCCTTTTTTGATATATAGAGAGTTGGGGAAGGTGACCATCTAAAGATAAGGAGAAAAATCCAGATATATCATCTACAAAGAAAGAGAGAGCACGGTCTAAAATAAGGAAAGAAAATGAGATAGAATTAATGTGAGTAGGCATATTTTTGTGAAGTGGTACCCACCTGATTGAAAACGTTATCACACCAAGTTTTTGTTTTCTCTATTTTTCTGAGCGGACCAGAGCATCTGAAATAGAAAGAAGAATAAAAACCATTGCACATCCTGCCTGTTGCAAATAGTAGCGTCAATCAAAAAGAAAGTAGTTCTTTTTCAAGGTTCATGTAAGTAGTTTAATGAATAGCAATACTGGAGGGCCTGTGTAGAGTGGATTATCACTAATCCGATCTCTGGTGGCCTGTATACCCTCTTCCTGAGGTATACTGGTATACAGGCTCACTATGTCTATGATACATAGCACCAAGTTTGCAGATAAGGCATGAAGTTCCATAAGCTTCATTAGTAGATGACTTGTATCTTTGAGGTACGTCAGCAGGCCTTGAATGCATGGCTGGAGAAAAACGTCCAGGAAAGCGGCTATAGGATGGTAGATGGACTCCCGAGCCAAAATGATGGGCCTCCCAGGGGGATTCCTGGGATCCTTATGGACCTTCAGCAGGGTATAGATGATTGATACCACTGGGGCTTTAGTGATTAGTGCCTTCAAGGTGGTCTCAGGTAAGTCCTCTGTCTGTTGAGCTTCCATCAAGATGGTGTCAAGTTCAGTTTTAAACTCCAAAGTTGGATTGTTGGATAACTTGTATGTGCATCCATCATTCAATTGGCGATTCATTTGTTGACGATGGCGCCGCCCTTATCACGTAAAGCTTTTTGTTCATTCATAGGAAGATTACAGCCCATCTTGAGTAGTGCGCCAGCCGTTTTGTCCACTGAGTCACTCAGTAGTCTCATGAAACTCTTAACTGAAGAGTTGAATGTCTGTGGTTCAAAATGAGACTTAACTCTAAATTGTGAGTAGACAGACTGCTTAGCAGATTCGGTTTTGTCTTGAAAAAACCCTTTGAGTTTAAGTTGTCGCTGTAGTTTGTAATGATCAACTTTACATTGTAAAGTATCGTGGTCACAGGAAGGTAAAAGGCTAAGTCTCTGCTTAATACCGCTTTCTCTGAATCCATGATTATCCTGTCAGACAGATTAAAAATTATATCCGTCTGGCTCTGGTCTTGGGTTTGGGGTCTATGCCTTTTCCATTGCCTGCCGCGCCTTGTTTGCTTTGTTTTTTCTGAGATGTAGACGGCTGAGGGACGGGAGGTAGTGTGTCTAAAAAAAACAGCCTGGTTAGAAGTGTCAGCATCTGTAGGTGCAGAGCTCTCACCACATGATGAGTTGATCACTCTCTCTCGTGGAGGATATCGCCTCTGTCTAGGGTTAGGGCCTGAGTCCCGGACAGCCATGTATAGACACGGTTCTCCTCGTAGTCATTATTAACCTTCTGTAATTTGTCTTTCTTAAACTTGACCAGTTATTGTTGGAACTGGTCAACTTGTATACGGATCTTGAGGAAAGAGGCAATTTGACCTCCGAAAAGTTGGTGTGTTACCTGCCTGTATTAAATTGTTATTGCATTGAAAGCCTGAAGAGTGCATCCTTTTTGCCTGCACACTACAAATTTCCCCTTGGATTGCATATATATATATATATACATATAGTGATTTAAACACGCTAGGCGTGCATTCAAGGAGACACAAGTTGACCAAAAGATGAATTGCCAAAGGAGATAATGGCTGTACCGAAAATAGCTGCATTTTGAACCACAGTGCAGGGTGGACGAAGCCAGGGTATCCAGCAATTTCAGAGCTAAGCCACCAGGCCCCTGATTGTCTTAGATCATAAATTTAGTGGACCCAATTCAGGGGTGAGCATACGCCAGTTCACATAATGTATCTTGGCATAATTTATATTGCACTTGCTCAGAAATTAAGTGCATACAATCACTCCCCATTCAAACCCAAATCAACTTTAGTGGTGATGACTTGCATTCTAAAGGGGCGTGTTGTAGGATGGAATAGTCAGTGTACAGTAAGTGCGTATCCAAGTATGTGCACCCGATCCAGTGCTGAACACATATGGAAATAATCACTGTTTACAGCTAAATATTTGCACCTACCACAGCTTATGTCTAAGTCCAGAAGCTGATCTTCCACAACCTATTCCAGCTGTGTTTTGGAAATTTAGACTTTAAGTGCAATTTTAAAGTAAGGAAAATGCTTATGGGGTATTGAACTATTATCATATATTTAATATATACAGTAATACATTTTTTAAATAAATTAATTGTTTTTGTATGGTTTTAGTGCACTTACATTGCCATGTATGCACTATTCTTATATTTTTTTAACCAGTACACAAGACAGTGTACTACCTTGCTCACCTAGTTTGACTGTTTTGTGGCTCATGACAAGATGATTGTATTGACATTTTAACCATAGCTAAATTTGCTGTGGAGTCTAACCAGAGCCTGGTTTTCACTGGAGCCCCTGATGGTGGGGACAGGCTGTGCCAGAAGACACTGGCAGGTCACGGTCCTCTTTAGACACCTCCTATGCATGCAGGTTAGACACAGAGACAAACAGAGCGAAATAACTCGAGTGGAATAGGACACCTCAATGACAGACAGAGAGTGCAACTAACAAGGACTAACACTCACTCAAACAACCAAGGAACAAACACTATCAAAACAGAGGCAAGGAGCAAGGGAAGGATGGGACAAGAGACACAAAGGGCTGGATCAGGAA
Source organism: Limnodynastes dumerilii (assembly GCA_011038615.1). Classification (NCBI taxonomy): domain Eukaryota; kingdom Metazoa; phylum Chordata; class Amphibia; order Anura; family Limnodynastidae; genus Limnodynastes; species Limnodynastes dumerilii. The sequence goes on from WWET01006462.1 coordinate 7,437, forward strand.
TGGGCACTAAACAATCAGCAAAGAGCAGCCAGAACAGCTGATCAGACCAGCCAATGGAGAGCTGAAGGAGGGAAGTGTGCGGCAAGGCACATGGCTAATTACACAGGGAGAGATGTGCCGGAGACCCAGAGGAAGATGGCGCCGGCTGGAGCGGGGAGCAGGTAAAACATTACATGCTGGTCCTGTGGCATGTAACAAGTGCATTCTTTTATAAGCTAGGATACCATCAAAATATATTCTTCAGTCTACCCTGTGAATCTCTTATTACAGAAGTCGAAGATCAATTGACTTTAATCGCAAACTATTAAATGAAACATTGAATATTGCTCAGACAAGGTACAAACAAACAAGATTCTTGCATACAGTGTATCATGGAAACCATTCACAGCACTTCACATTTTCCAAATTGTGTTATGTTACAGCCTTATTCCAAAATGGAATAAATAAATTTTTCCCTCAAAATTCTACACACAATACCCCATAATGACAACGTGAAAAAGTTTTTAGGAGCTTTTTGCTAATTTATTAGAAATAAAAAAAAAAACAAGAAATCACATGTACATAAGTATTCACAGCCTTTGCTCAATACTTTGTTGATGCACCTTTGGCAATTACAGCCTCAAGTCTTGTAGAATATGATGCCACAAGCTTGGCACACCTATCTTTGTGCAGTTTCGCCCATTCCTCTTTGCAGCACCTCTCAAGCTCCATCAGGTTGGATGGGAAGCGTCGGTGCACAGCCATTTTCAGATCTCTCCAGAGATGTTCAATCAATCGGATTCAAGTCTGCGCTCTGGCTGGGCCATTGAAGGACATTCACAAAGTTGTCTTGAAGCCACTCCTTTAATATCTTGGCTGTGTGTTTTGGGACGATGTCTTGCTGAAAAATTAACCGTCACCCCAGTCTGAGGTCAAGAGCGCTCTGGAGCAGGTTTTTTTTATCCAGGATGTCTCTGTACATTGCTGCATTCATTTTTCCCTCTTTCCTGACTAGTCTCCCAGTTCCTGCCACAAAAAAACATCCCCACAGCATTGAGGGAAAAAATGTATTTATTCCATTTTGGAATAAGGCTGTAACATAATAAAATGTGGAAAAAGTGAAACGCTGTGAATACTTTCCAGATGCACTGTTAATTAGTTTAGTAGGTTTTTGGTTGGCTCTTCATGATCCCATTCTGTTTTTCATGTATCAATACTAAAACTATTAGTCAAAAATTAATTTCCTGGTTAATCTCTGTCCTGTAATGTCTCAAATCAGGTTGATGGCCAAAAGAAATTCATAGATAAAAAGATCCTGGACTCTTGTATTTATCAGAATTGTCTACAATTTATTCTTTATTGGCAGGCATATGGTCTAATAGATGACTTTGTTACTTGAACAACAATGAGAGTCTAACTAGGAGTTTGGTTTTCACTAGAACCACTGATGGTAAGGATTGGCTGAGCTGCTCCTAGCATGTGGCAACCCTTGGAGGCAATTCTTGGAGAGAGTAGAGAAACCAGAGCCCAAGATAAACAGGAGGGCAAGAACGAGAATTCTCAAGAGCTGAAAGCATATAGAGAAAAACCACAGTGTTAGACGGAAAAGAACACTGGGAAAAGCAAGATGGAGAAAGTCCAAAAGAGACTTTCCGCACACATGTAAAGTGTGCAGGGGTCTGGATCTAAAGAGCTAGATCCAGACCCCTGCACACTTTACATGTGTGCAGGGGTCTCTAATTAGGCAGCATAGAGTTGAGTGCACGTCCCTGGCACTCCCCTCTAATAGTAATAAATCTGGACACTTATGTGTCCTGAAGGCTACCTTAAGTGTTACGACTTGATCTGCGTCCATACGGAAGCGGATCAAATCGTTACTGTGCTTCCCCTTTCCTGACCCTTCACTTAAATGTCTAGTGCTAGACGGAAAAGAACACTGGGAAAAGCAAGATGGAGAAAGTCCAAAAGAGACAGACAAACATATAACCAAGACAAGAACATTCACCCAACCACCCACAGCCTCATACCATAAGGATGAGGCCTACAATATTTACAAGGAGCAAGGAACAAGGAGACAAGGCAAGGATAGGCCAGGAACAGGGGGGCGGGGTAAAGGCAAAAAAATTGAAAAGAAAGGAAGGCAAGGAGAGGGGGAGAGATCAGGGACCATTTAGCAATTGCAAGGTAAAGCTTAAGTCAAGAGACTAGGACAACATGCATATTAGAGCAAGGGTAAGTAGGAAGCTATAACTGGCAGCATGGTCAGGACTGCCATTTCTTAAATAGAATTATATAGCTGCTAATTCATTGGCTAGCAATCCTCACATTTATTTACAGTCTGCCCAAAAAAGTCAGCAAAAATAAAGATAAAGTAAAGTGGTGGAATAAAGAGCTAGATCCAGACCCCTGCACACTTTACATGTGTGTGGGGGTCTCTAATTAAGCAGCATAGAGTTGAGTGCACATCCCTGGCACTCTCCTCTAATAGTAGTAAATATATTGAATTAAAAAATAGAACCAATTCTCAGCGCTATAAGATGATTTCAAACAGCAGTTAAAATGAGGAAAACATGGAGTTTGTTTTCATTCCTGAAACATTTATCTTTGTACATTTTAATTTTGTTTTCTTAGTACAATTTCATAAATAGTCAGTCTACATTATGAAAACTTATTAGTTTCTATGCGGCTTGAAATTGTTAATATAGTGTTCTGGCTTTAACATCTTTGTTCCAGGGGAAGATTGGCTAAATCACTTACAGGGAATTTTCCTGGTAGACTGGTAACTTTTGAGGCCTACCAGCAGACCTTTTTTGTATGAACTAGGATGTTGAAAGTAATGGGAGCTGATTACAAAGACGCTCACAAGGGGTCTCTCTGTATTATGTGGTGATCACTATACTAATTTGAGTGCATAGCCTTCACTATAAATACCATTATTGTATTGCAAAATACTATTCAGTAGATGTTTTTGATTGTAACTATTTTATAGAACACTTGTTATTGTGCTTAATTGGCTATACATACCCTCACCCACATTATACAGTTGCACTGATCCTATAAAATTTTTTTATTCTGCTCTAATCCTGCCTACTTTTGAGCCTTAATAATCATTGAGCCTGCCAAAATGTGGTCACATGCAGATTGTTTTTCCAGTGTCATTTTAAATTTCCAATCCACCCCTGCTTGTTTCTGTACATCATGTTAAAGTAATACAAAATAGCCAACAGTCAGACATTTCTTTTTCCCAGTTAATAAAACAACTGATTATGTAACATTTTATATTCTTATATTATTTTACATCCATTAGTATATATCAAATATCTACTGTATTTTGCCCTGATCTTTGCCAATGCTGAGATGATTGGCATCATTACTCCTTTGTCCTTCTGATAAAATAATATTTTAAAGTCTCATTGACAATAGCACAATGTTATTTTTACTGTAATTCTGTAATAGAGGTAGTGATTGATTGTTTTTATTAAAAATACGAAATTGTTATGTGGCAAGGGTTCCCTATTCTCTTCAACTAGTTATCATGTTGCTATGGAGAAGCAGCGACATCCCTTCTCCACCCTTTAATGTGTCCAGCCATCCCTTATCCTTCTTGTGTGTCTTCGGTTATCCCTTTTCCTCCTTGTATGTCTTCAGCATTCCATTCCCTTCAGTCCCTGGCCATTCTTTAATGTATTGCTTTAAGAACCTTATTTATATGCCTTTGCTGTCATTCATGAATGCTCCTTCACTTCTCCGTGACGCACTCTCTTCTTATTAAATGACACTGACGTGACCTTGGGGTCACCTCAGCATCATGATGATGAGAGCTGCTGCAGCTGAGCTGTGTTCTGCGATGCCTTGTCCATTTCGAGGAGCATGGTCTTCACTTGTGCTCCTGATGGTGGGGACAATTTTGGCTGGTTCCTAGCAGATCACAGGCTCTGGCGGCAAACACTATGAACTGACAGAGAGATACTAACTGCAGTGGATACTAACTGCAGACAGAAAACATATGCAGAGTACATAGCAAGTGTGAGATGAAATGTATATGATACAATCAGGTGTGAGGTGGAAAAAAACATCAGTACACAAAAGGTAAGAGAAGAGATAAAAAGGGACACTCTCACACACAAGCGTTCAGACGCACAGGATCAGGTTTGGATCAGAGGACAAGGGAGAATAGGGTAAACAAGGGAGCAAGCAGAAGGGATAACCACCAGGAGAGGCCAGGAACAACAGGAAAACCAGTAAACATACAAAATGGAAGTTGTTCAATCAATTTATAGGTAAATACAAACAGGTGCATGAAAGGCAGAGGTAATCTGCTAGTCACAGAAACAAAGGAAATAAAATGCCCCAGCAACAATGCCATTAACCAGTAACACACTTTACCATTCTGTCTGTAAAATAAAACACAGAAATGTCCGTTACACATATTTACGCAAATATATGATAAGCCACCAGCCACTGTCAAGGCCTTTCTCCAAAAAACTCCTCAAACTGAAAAAGAAACTCCAAGTGCCCTGAATCTCAATATCAGAAGAGGGAGAAGAAGAGATACAGAGTGCAGTCAAAGAGCTCACACCTCACTGTTACCCACCAACCAGTTTGAGTAGTTTTTTTTGGAGACATCTTAGAGGAAGGGGTAGGTCACCTTTCCCTTATTTGGTATGCAGTTCCCACAAAATCACAATTTCGAAAATCTCTATATTGACCAGTAAATTGCGAATTTTCGCTATTTCGAATGTTCGCTATTTCGAATTTTCTCTATTTCTACCAATCCCTATTTCGAATGTTATTCTTTACGAAACATGCAAATTTCGAATATATTTCTATTTCGAATTTTGCTTTTTTGAATGTTCTATATTGCGAATATTCCCTATTTCTATAGATTCATTTTCATAAAACTCCCTATTAAGAATATGTTTCTATTTCAATATTTCTATTTTTGAATTCTCTCTATAGCTATTTTTTTTAATTTCGATGTTATATATTTCCACATTTCCCTATTTCAAATTCTGTTTATATTTCTAATGTTGTTATCAATAAAAATGTTGAATATTAATTAAATTAAATAATAATGAAAATATATATATATAACTAAATAAATTAAGTATAATAAACCTATAAAAATAACAATATTAATGCCAAATATCATAATAATAAATTTAATTAAATAAAAAAATGAATAAATATATAAATAAATAAATAAATTTTAATAAACCTATAAAAATAACAATATTAATGTCAAATATAATAATAAATAAATGTAATAAATAAAAACAATTATCAATAACTGAATAGCAGTTAACATTGTGCGAAATTTTCGCACATTTGCTAATGCTAAACTCCCACCCAGAACGGCCATTTTAGAATCGAAAATGCCATTTTTTATTCGAAAAAGCCATTTTAGAATATCCCTTTGGGTTTGTCTTCATCAAGTGAAATGCATGCTCAATTGGATTCAGGGCAGGTGATTTACTTGCCCATTGCCTAACATTCCACTTTTTAGCCTTAAAAAAAATCTTTGGTTGCTTTTGCAGTATGCTTCGGGTCATTGTCCATCTGCACTCTGAAGCACCTTCCAATTAATTCAGAAGCATTTCACTGAATATAAACAGATAATATTGCCCAAAACACTTCAGAATTCATCCTGCTGCTGCTGTCAAATAATCAATAAATAGAAGGGAACCAGTTCCATTGCCAGCCATACATGACCACGCCATGACACTACCACCACCATGCTTAACTTAATGAGGTGCTAAGTTTTGGGTTTAAATTTTAGTTTCCAAAATGCAAATGTAGAATCAACTCCAGACTTTTTACCTGCTTAATTGACCAGACCTTTTACCTGCTTAATAGATGATGAAATAACAAGGGAATGGACCACACATGTCCATGAAATAGCTTTAGAGTCAATTGTACCATTACTATCGGTCACTTAAAAAGTGGGAGGCACATATAGAAACCATTGCAATTACTACACTGGTCACCTGATTTGGAAGTAAATACACTCAAATTAAAGGTGAAATTACATCAAAGAAAATTGAATTAAATTAATTTAAATAAAATGAAATTAAATTAAAGCTGAAAGCTGAAAGCAAAAAGCTCTAATTAAAGCTGAAAGCACTCACTCCCTCCCTTCATATGGAAGTATAGTTAATCCCTGTCAACAATC
>WWET01006462.1:14908-30694 GCA_011038615.1 Limnodynastes dumerilii
AATGGGCGAAACTGCCCAAAGATAGGTGTGCCAAGCTTGTGGCATCATATTCAAAAAGACTTGAGGCAGTAATTGCTGCCAAAGGTGCATCAACAAAGTATTAAGCAAAGGCTGTGAATACTTATGTACATGTGATTTCTTGTTTTTTTTATTTTTTATAAATTTGCAAAAATCTCTTAAAACGTTTTTTCACATTGTCATTATGGTGTATTGTGTGTAGAATTTTGAGGGAAAAAAATAGATTTATTCCATTTTGGAATAAAGCTGTAACATAACAAAATGTGGAAAAAGTGAAGCACTGTGAATACTTTCGGGATGCACTGTACATTGGCTTTGAGTATAACATCCAATATGTGTTAATTAGCTTTAATTTACATTTGCTGGTCTATTGTTACTTTTCCACAGCTTTTAAATATGGAATCTGAAGCTGCACTTTGTAATACAAGTGAAACCTTGCTTCAGGCCCTGTTTTAGAAACACCAGTACTTGTGTTATCCTTGCTTTTCTTCATTGTAAGCTTTATACCATAAGCTAATTTAAAAAGGTATTTCAAATACTATAACACACACACACTCTGCCAGCTAATAGGAGCAACAGTGCTAAGCTGACAGCTGTTTACTGTGTCAGCGCTCAGAGTCCTGTTTCTAAACCACTTGACAACAGCTGACAGAATCTTTGTGTCTGGAATCAAATATTTTTACCACTGAGGGCCCGATTCAATTGCCGGCGAAGTTTTCAAAAACTTTGCGTCGGTAAAAATACGACGCCTTCGCCAGCAATTGAGCGATAAAAATTCGCCCATTCAATTATTTTTTTACCGCTGCGCTAAAACAGCAGCCAGCGGTAAAAAAATAACCAGAGAAAAAAAAAATCTCTCTGTTAACGCTGCAAATCACCTCCTGCTAGCAGGAGGTGACCGGCGCTAGTGAGAGACTATTACCCAGTGCCTGAAATCACGTTCTCACGATACTTCAGGCACTGGGTAATAGCCTCAGTAGCGCTGCTAGCAGGAGGTGACCGGCGCTAGTGAGAGACTATTACCCAGTGCCTGAAATCACGTTCTCACGATACTTCAGGCACTGGGTAATAGCCTCAGTAGCGCTGTACAAGCATCAGCATGCCCTGTTGAGGCACAACATAGGGCAGCGTTAAAAATCCGCACCTCTCATAGGTGCGGATTTTTATCGTTAAAAAACCGGCGTATTTTTAACGCTAGAAAAGAATTGAATAAGAAAAAAAAATAACGCTGGTAAATAAAAAAAAAAAAGCGTTAAAAATACGCCGGCGAAGGATTTTTTAACAATTGCATCGGGCCCTCTGTATATTTATAAAGATTTAGAAGTGTTAAACGAAAGTATTTTCTTTTTTTCTTTTTGAGCAATAATTCAAATAAAGAGGAAGGATCAAGTGTATAGAGAAGATAAGAACAGCTTCATAGAACTACATCGTGTCAGACATTTTACCTGCAAGCGTACTGTTATTAGAAATTATCCACTAAATACTCTCCCTTGTATGTCCCAGCCATTATTTAATCTGCCTTTTAAGTTTTCAGCCATCACAGCAGACAGCATGCATGCAGCACAGCATGTTGGCAGCCATAATTGCATTCCCTTATATATAAAATATATATATATAATGTATATTTCCTCCCAGGGGCGTTTTAAGAAGTGAGGGGGCCCGTGTGCAGGATTTGCACATGCCCCCCCCCCTTCCCTGAGACAGGACTGTCCAGATTTGCGGGCCGAAAAGGGGGCGGGACTTAATGGCGATGTAGGCCCCGCCCCCTTTTCAACCCACAAATTGGGACAGTTCCACCTCAGGGGAAGGGGGACTAATTTGGCAGCTATTTCTTCCCTCCGGAAGATATTAGAGGGAAGAAATAGATGATGAATGGCCCCCCTTCCCCTGCCAACCCAGGGTGCAGGATGCATGCCACAGGGCCCCCTGTTCTGAGCGGCCCGTGTGCACTGCACACCCTGCACCCATTATAGATACGCCAATGTTTCCTCCTTTTTATAGTGCGCTTACCTTGGGAGCTGCTGTGGAGGGGCAGTGTCTCTGTTCACTCCACTGTTGGCACTGCTTAATAGACTGTAAGCAGCAAAGCAGCACTGCCTAAACAGTTTTTAAATTTTTGATTAGAAAATTGTCAAAAGGGGTGATGGAGAAGAGAAAGGGGTGCACCCCTTTGTGACACCTTTGCCTGTTCATCCATTTTCATGAGCCTGCTCAGGGAACCATTGTTCTACCACTGTGAATGCAACCATTGTCTACCATCCGATATGGTGACAAGTCTGCTGCTAATGTTTTAAACAGTCCGCAGGCTGCAATCATTTGCTCTCTCTGTTCCATTGTCACACAACTTACAAGAATAGTCAATGGGAAGTGCAGTTTCCCTGTCTCGTGTATCTACTTATGCTTACTGCAAATTGTGATAGCAAAATTAATGGGGCTTATAAGTAACAAAGAAAAAATGTTTGCAAGAAGAAAAGGTGCGCAGATCAAACATGAAGAGAACATCATGATTGGTAAACAAAAATGACAACAGTTGGTGATTTCAAATAAAGCCATTGGGCCAGATTTACTAAGCTGCGGGTTTAGAAAAATGGAGATGTTGCCAATAGCAACCAGTCAGATTCTAGCTCTCACTTTCTTATTACATACTGGAGAATGTCAGCTAGAATCTAATTGGTTGCTATGGTATAGTAAATCTGCAGAAGTTCATGGGGGGGGGGACACAGTCTTTGCCCCACCCAACAGAAATCATGGGGGGCAACTGCACCCTCTGCCCTCCTGTTTCCGACACTCCTGCCCATGATAGCATGTATCAGAAGAACACAGTGCTGGAGAACAAGGTAAGCAAAACATGTCTTTGCAGGTGGAAAATGACATGTAACAGTGCCACCTCCATGACAAGGGGTTTCGATAATCCTAGAACCAGGTTTAGAGGAGATTTTTCTATGAAATTCCTTAATAAGTTTATTTCCATGGATATTGCAAGCGGAAACCTCTCTTCTCTGGTCCATAACCCATTCAAGTATCAGAGTTACCCCTTGACTTTCTCTGAGTCCAAACGAGATTTAATCTCATATTCTTTTTGGAGAGCTGGCAAATCTCTTGCAATGGGAATGAGGCTGTGATTTTAATGTGAGTCGTAGCATTACTAAGGATAATGCAACTTACATAAAGAAGCCCTGTGATTTGCTTAATCAAGAATCTTTCTTCTCTCATAGATTTCCCAGAGGGAGGAAATGAGACGTTGGCAACTATGGCATGTTGCAAAATACAGTTTATTTTTTTGACGTGATTGACTTTTCCATTTGAGCTATTGCCGGAAGCAAGATTTTATTTTAGTTTTAATAGGAAGAACAAAGGATTTTTGTATTTAATTTGCATAAGCGAGCAACAGCTGACACCCCGCACACATCAGTCACACTCAAAACACCAAATCAAATGAAATAAGACACGGACAACTTCAATTGGCTTTTAAAAGGGGACATAGGTTTATTAATAGTAAAGTTACTAAAATTGGTGAATTTTGAAAGACTATAAAATTTAGGGTTGAGCAAGGTGGCCATAGAAGGTGGTGTCACACCAGGAACAAAAAGCGATGACATTACGTCATCATTAAAGGCGCCCCCACCTCCCCCCAACACCCCCGGCTCCACCTCTTCATGTGCACACCTCAACTAAGGAGGAGGCAGAAGCCAGGTCCCGTCCCGCGACAGGTGACCCAGTAATAACTCGAAGGGTGCGCCTCTGTTAACAGATATTTACATTCCGGCTCCACCTCTTCATGTGCACACCTCAACTAAGGAGGAGGCAGAAACCAGGTCCCGTCCTGCGACAGGTGACCCAGTAATAACTCGAAGGGTGCGCCTCTGTTAACAGATATTTACATTCCGGCTCCACCTCTTCATGTGCACACCTCAACTAAGGAGGAGGCAGAAACCAGGTCCCGTCCTGCGACAGGTGACCCAGTAATAACTCGAAGGGTGCGCCTCTGTTAACAGATATTTACATTCCGGCTCCACCTCTTCATGTGCACACCTCAACTAAGGAGGAGGCAGAAACCAGGTCCCGTCCTGCGACAGGTGACCCAGTAATAACTCGAAGGGTGCGCCTCTGTTAACAGATATTTACATTCCGGCTCCACCTCTTCATGTGCACACCTCAACTAAGGAGGAGGCAGAAACCAGGTCCCGTCCTGCGACAGGTGACCCAGTAATAACTCGAAGGGTGCGCCTCTGTTAACAGATATTTACATTCCGGCTCCACCTCTTCATGTGCACACCTCAACTAAGGAGGAGGCAGAAACCAGGTCCCGTCCTGCGACAGGTGACCCAGTAATAACTCGAAGGGTGCGCCTCTGTTAACAGATATTTACATTCCGGCTCCACCTCTTCATGTGCACACCTCAACTAAGGAGGAGGCAGAAACCAGGTCCCGTCCTGCGACAGGTGACCCAGTAATAACTCGAAGGGTGCGCCTCTGTTAACAGATATTTACATTCCGGCTCCACCTCTTCATGTGCACACCTCAACTAAGGAGGAGGCAGAAACCAGGTCCCGTCCTGCGACAGGTGACCCAGTAATAACTCGAAGGGTGCGCCTCTGTTAACAGATATTTACATTCCGGCTCCACCTCTTCATGTGCACACCTCAACTAAGGAGGAGGCAGAAACCAGGTCCCGTCCTGCGACAGGTGACCCAGTAATAACTCGAAGGGTGCGCCTCTGTTAACAGATATTTACATTCCGGCTCCACCTCTTCATGTGCACACCTCAACTAAGGAGGAGGCAGAAACCAGGTCCCGTCCTGCGACAGGTGACCCAGTAATAACTCGAAGGGTGCGCCTCTGTTAACAGATATTTACATTCCGGCTCCACCTCTTCATGTGCACACCTCAACTAAGGAGGAGGCAGAAACCAGGTCCCGTCCTGCGACAGGTGACCCAGTAATAACTCGAAGGGTGCGCCTCTGTTAACAGATATTTACATTCCGGCTCCACCTCTTCATGTGCACACCTCAACTAAGGAGGAGGCAGAAACCAGGTCCCGTCCTGCGACAGGTGACCCAGTAATAACTCGAAGGGTGCGCCTCTGTTAACAGATATTTACATTCCGGCTCCACCTCTTCATGTGCACACCTCAACTAAGGAGGAGGCAGAAACCAGGTCCCGTCCTGCGACAGGTGACCCAGTAATAACTCGAAGGGTGCGCCTCTGTTAACAGATATTTACATTCCGGCTCCACCTCTTCATGTGCACACCTCAACTAAGGAGGAGGCAGAAACCAGGTCCCGTCCTGCGACAGGTGACCCAGTAATAACTCGAAGGGTGCGCCTCTGTTAACAGATATTTACATTCCGGCTCCACCTCTTCATGTGCACACCTCAACTAAGGAGGAGGCAGAAACCAGGTCCCGTCCTGCGACAGGTGACCCAGTAATAACTCGAAGGGTGCGCCTCTGTTAACAGATATTTACATTCCGGCTCCACCTCTTCATGTGCACACCTCAACTAAGGAGGAGGCAGAAACCAGGTCCCGTCCTGCGACAGGTGACCCAGTAATAACTCGAAGGGTGCGCCTCTGTTAACAGATATTTACATTCCGGCTCCACCTCTTCATGTGCACACCTCAACTAAGGAGGAGGCAGAAACCAGGTCCCGTCCTGCGACAGGTGACCCAGTAATAACTCGAAGGGTGCGCCTCTGTTAACAGATATTTACATTCCGGCTCCACCTCTTCATGTGCACACCTCAACTAAGGAGGAGGCAGAAACCAGGTCCCGTCCTGCGACAGGTGACCCAGTAATAACTCGAAGGGTGCGCCTCTGTTAACAGATATTTACATTCCGGCTCCACCTCTTCATGTGCACACCTCAACTAAGGAGGAGGCAGAAACCAGGTCCCGTCCTGCGACAGGTGACCCAGTAATAACTCGAAGGGTGCGCCTCTGTTAACAGATATTTACATTCCGGCTCCACCTCTTCATGTGCACACCTCAACTAAGGAGGAGGCAGAAACCAGGTCCCGTCCTGCGACAGGTGACCCAGTAATAACTCGAAGGGTGCGCCTCTGTTAACAGATATTTACATTCCGGCTCCACCTCTTCATGTGCACACCTCAACTAAGGAGGAGGCAGAAACCAGGTCCCGTCCTGCGACAGGTGACCCAGTAATAACTCGAAGGGTGCGCCTCTGTTAACAGATATTTACATTCCGGCTCCACCTCTTCATGTGCACACCTCAACTAAGGAGGAGGCAGAAACCAGGTCCCGTCCTGCGACAGGTGACCCAGTAATAACTCGAAGGGTGCGCCTCTGTTAACAGATATTTACATTCCGGCTCCACCTCTTCATGTGCACACCTCAACTAAGGAGGAGGCAGAAACCAGGTCCCGTCCTGCGACAGGTGACCCAGTAATAACTCGAAGGGTGCGCCTCTGTTAACAGATATTTACATTCCGGCTCCACCTCTTCATGTGCACACCTCAACTAAGGAGGAGGCAGAAACCAGGTCCCGTCCTGCGACAGGTGACCCAGTAATAACTCGAAGGGTGCGCCTCTGTTAACAGATATTTACATTCCGGCTCCACCTCTTCATGTGCACACCTCAACTAAGGAGGAGGCAGAAACCAGGTCCCGTCCTGCGACAGGTGACCCAGTAATAACTCGAAGGGTGCGCCTCTGTTAACAGATATTTACATTCCGGCTCCACCTCTTCATGTGCACACCTCAACTAAGGAGGAGGCAGAAACCAGGTCCCGTCCTGCGACAGGTGACCCAGTAATAACTCGAAGGGTGCGCCTCTGTTAACAGATATTTACATTCCGGCTCCACCTCTTCATGTGCACACCTCAACTAAGGAGGAGGCAGAAACCAGGTCCCGTCCTGCGACAGGTGACCCAGTAATAACTCGAAGGGTGCGCCTCTGTTAACAGATATTTACATTCCGGCTCCACCTCTTCATGTGCACACCTCAACTAAGGAGGAGGCAGAAACCAGGTCCCGTCCTGCGACAGGTGACCCAGTAATAACTCGAAGGGTGCGCCTCTGTTAACAGATATTTACATTCCGGCTCCACCTCTTCATGTGCACACCTCAACTAAGGAGGAGGCAGAAACCAGGTCCCGTCCTGCGACAGGTGACCCAGTAATAACTCGAAGGGTGCGCCTCTGTTAACAGATATTTACATTCCGGCTCCACCTCTTCATGTGCACACCTCAACTAAGGAGGAGGCAGAAACCAGGTCCCGTCCTGCGACAGGTGACCCAGTAATAACTCGAAGGGTGCGCCTCTGTTAACAGATATTTACATTCCGGCTCCACCTCTTCATGTGCACACCTCAACTAAGGAGGAGGCAGAAACCAGGTCCCGTCCTGCGACAGGTGACCCAGTAATAACTCGAAGGGTGCGCCTCTGTTAACAGATATTTACATTCCGGCTCCACCTCTTCATGTGCACACCTCAACTAAGGAGGAGGCAGAAACCAGGTCCCGTCCTGCGACAGGTGACCCAGTAATAACTCGAAGGGTGCGCCTCTGTTAACAGATATTTACATTCCGGCTCCACCTCTTCATGTGCACACCTCAACTAAGGAGGAGGCAGAAACCAGGTCCCGTCCTGCGACAGGTGACCCAGTAATAACTCGAAGGGTGCGCCTCTGTTAACAGATATTTACATTCCGGCTCCACCTCTTCATGTGCACACCTCAACTAAGGAGGAGGCAGAAACCAGGTCCCGTCCTGCGACAGGTGACCCAGTAATAACTCGAAGGGTGCGCCTCTGTTAACAGATATTTACATTCCGGCTCCACCTCTTCATGTGCACACCTCAACTAAGGAGGAGGCAGAAACCAGGTCCCGTCCTGCGACAGGTGACCCAGTAATAACTCGAAGGGTGCGCCTCTGTTAACAGATATTTACATTCCGGCTCCACCTCTTCATGTGCACACCTCAACTAAGGAGGAGGCAGAAACCAGGTCCCGTCCTGCGACAGGTGACCCAGTAATAACTCGAAGGGTGCGCCTCTGTTAACAGATATTTACATTCCGGCTCCACCTCTTCATGTGCACACCTCAACTAAGGAGGAGGCAGAAACCAGGTCCCGTCCTGCGACAGGTGACCCAGTAATAACTCGAAGGGTGCGCCTCTGTTAACAGATATTTACATTCCGGCTCCACCTCTTCATGTGCACACCTCAACTAAGGAGGAGGCAGAAACCAGGTCCCGTCCTGCGACAGGTGACCCAGTAATAACTCGAAGGGTGCGCCTCTGTTAACAGATATTTACATTCCGGCTCCACCTCTTCATGTGCACACCTCAACTAAGGAGGAGGCAGAAACCAGGTCCCGTCCTGCGACAGGTGACCCAGTAATAACTCGAAGGGTGCGCCTCTGTTAACAGATATTTACATTCCGGCTCCACCTCTTCATGTGCACACCTCAACTAAGGAGGAGGCAGAAACCAGGTCCCGTCCTGCGACAGGTGACCCAGTAATAACTCGAAGGGTGCGCCTCTGTTAACAGATATTTACATTCCGGCTCCACCTCTTCATGTGCACACCTCAACTAAGGAGGAGGCAGAAACCAGGTCCCGTCCTGCGACAGGTGACCCAGTAATAACTCGAAGGGTGCGCCTCTGTTAACAGATATTTACATTCCGGCTCCACCTCTTCATGTGCACACCTCAACTAAGGAGGAGGCAGAAACCAGGTCCCGTCCTGCGACAGGTGACCCAGTAATAACTCGAAGGGTGCGCCTCTGTTAACAGATATTTACATTCCGGCTCCACCTCTTCATGTGCACACCTCAACTAAGGAGGAGGCAGAAACCAGGTCCCGTCCTGCGACAGGTGACCCAGTAATAACTCGAAGGGTGCGCCTCTGTTAACAGATATTTACATTCCGGCTCCACCTCTTCATGTGCACACCTCAACTAAGGAGGAGGCAGAAACCAGGTCCCGTCCTGCGACAGGTGACCCAGTAATAACTCGAAGGGTGCGCCTCTGTTAACAGATATTTACATTCCGGCTCCACCTCTTCATGTGCACACCTCAACTAAGGAGGAGGCAGAAACCAGGTCCCGTCCTGCGACAGGTGACCCAGTAATAACTCGAAGGGTGCGCCTCTGTTAACAGATATTTACATTCCGGCTCCACCTCTTCATGTGCACACCTCAACTAAGGAGGAGGCAGAAACCAGGTCCCGTCCTGCGACAGGTGACCCAGTAATAACTCGAAGGGTGCGCCTCTGTTAACAGATATTTACATTCCGGCTCCACCTCTTCATGTGCACACCTCAACTAAGGAGGAGGCAGAAACCAGGTCCCGTCCTGCGACAGGTGACCCAGTAATAACTCGAAGGGTGCGCCTCTGTTAACAGATATTTACATTCCGGCTCCACCTCTTCATGTGCACACCTCAACTAAGGAGGAGGCAGAAACCAGGTCCCGTCCTGCGACAGGTGACCCAGTAATAACTCGAAGGGTGCGCCTCTGTTAACAGATATTTACATTCCGGCTCCACCTCTTCATGTGCACACCTCAACTAAGGAGGAGGCAGAAACCAGGTCCCGTCCTGCGACAGGTGACCCAGTAATAACTCGAAGGGTGCGCCTCTGTTAACAGATATTTACATTCCGGCTCCACCTCTTCATGTGCACACCTCAACTAAGGAGGAGGCAGAAACCAGGTCCCGTCCTGCGACAGGTGACCCAGTAATAACTCGAAGGGTGCGCCTCTGTTAACAGATATTTACATTCCGGCTCCACCTCTTCATGTGCACACCTCAACTAAGGAGGAGGCAGAAACCAGGTCCCGTCCTGCGACAGGTGACCCAGTAATAACTCGAAGGGTGCGCCTCTGTTAACAGATATTTACATTCCGGCTCCACCTCTTCATGTGCACACCTCAACTAAGGAGGAGGCAGAAACCAGGTCCCGTCCTGCGACAGGTGACCCAGTAATAACTCGAAGGGTGCGCCTCTGTTAACAGATATTTACATTCCGGCTCCACCTCTTCATGTGCACACCTCAACTAAGGAGGAGGCAGAAACCAGGTCCCGTCCTGCGACAGGTGACCCAGTAATAACTCGAAGGGTGCGCCTCTGTTAACAGATATTTACATTCCGGCTCCACCTCTTCATGTGCACACCTCAACTAAGGAGGAGGCAGAAACCAGGTCCCGTCCTGCGACAGGTGACCCAGTAATAACTCGAAGGGTGCGCCTCTGTTAACAGATATTTACATTCCGGCTCCACCTCTTCATGTGCACACCTCAACTAAGGAGGAGGCAGAAACCAGGTCCCGTCCTGCGACAGGTGACCCAGTAATAACTCGAAGGGTGCGCCTCTGTTAACAGATATTTACATTCCGGCTCCACCTCTTCATGTGCACACCTCAACTAAGGAGGAGGCAGAAACCAGGTCCCGTCCTGCGACAGGTGACCCAGTAATAACTCGAAGGGTGCGCCTCTGTTAACAGATATTTACATTCCGGCTCCACCTCTTCATGTGCACACCTCAACTAAGGAGGAGGCAGAAACCAGGTCCCGTCCTGCGACAGGTGACCCAGTAATAACTCGAAGGGTGCGCCTCTGTTAACAGATATTTACATTCCGGCTCCACCTCTTCATGTGCACACCTCAACTAAGGAGGAGGCAGAAACCAGGTCCCGTCCTGCGACAGGTGACCCAGTAATAACTCGAAGGGTGCGCCTCTGTTAACAGATATTTACATTCCGGCTCCACCTCTTCATGTGCACACCTCAACTAAGGAGGAGGCAGAAACCAGGTCCCGTCCTGCGACAGGTGACCCAGTAATAACCAACCCTTATTAACATATTCTAGAAACATCTAAAACCAGCTAGACTGATGTCTGTCAGGCACAGCTGGTCGCTTATGCTACTTCTCACCTAGGCGGTGCTCAGTTCATCTTACAGTCAAGTCAAATCTAAGTATATCTGTATAGTCAAATGGCATTTTCCCAAAACAATGGTAAAAGCTCAGATATGTTATAATTATTTTTATACCTTGTGATTGTCATTAATAACAGACATAGGACTGGATTCACAGATGCGATTTTGCTTCTTTTATCCATGTGTATTTTTAGAATCGGATTAACTGCGCATGTGTAGTAACTTTTTTTACGCAAGTTACTTGGGATTTAGGCACACACGTTCATTGGGCACGGATTTCTAAATCGTACTTAGTGATTTTGTGGAATAAAACAACGTAAACAGCTATTTCCAAATCTTAATTGGTTATTATTGATATCAATAGCAAGATTACAATAAAGTGACATACAAACATTCACTTACAAGTAATAATAATAATAATAATAATAATATCTTGTGAGCGTGCTGCTATACTAAAAACAACAAAGATCTTATGTATACACTATATACATCACTCCACCCATGTCTGGGCCAATCCGAGGTAGGCCTTTTGACCAGTTCTTCTTATCGAACATCATATTAAAGCTAGCTGGGTGGTCATGGTACAGTGGGATGCTGACATTATTGTTTTTCTTCAGCAATGCTGGGATGGAGTGTAAAAGTTTTTCACAGTACATTTCTTTTATATTGCATTAACCATAAAAAATATATTAAAAGCAGGGTAATATGGAGGGATTGCTTGATTTTTTCCAACATTTCTCATCCTTTTGATAATTTTATTATCACACATATATTTTCCTTAGCTAATTAATGTCCTTCCCATCCAGGAAATGATCCCTGGACAGCCCCTATATCACAGAGTATATAGATAAGCTGCATAGACCATGAGATGTTTTGCATCTATTCAGGGCTGCCTCATGGTTGCTATTTCAGCTAAGCATTCACACATCTTTATTGAGTATATAAAAAAAAAAACTTCACACACACACTGTCTATAAGAATGATAACAAAAGATACACTAAGCCACAGAGACAACTCCGTGAATTCGCTGGAATCAAAATTATTGACTCGTCAAAATCACTCTTAAGGAATCTTCCTCTGGGGGTGGTCTCCAAACTTTCGAAGTGCACCTTCAGGACCCTCTCACAAAGATGATGTCTTCCACCCAAATCTTACAACGGTTCAGAAGAAAAGATGGGCAGTTGGGCTGGGCCATCAGTACCATTCTTCCTAGTAATTGAAGGAATCAACACCTTTCCTACAATGAGAAATACAGCATATTAATAATTTCCAAGCAATCAAGAGAAATAAGATCATTTCTAACACTACAACTATGGGTTTTATTAGATCTGACAACAGATTGTTCAACCATACACCAGTTGACCCCATCCAGGAGAAGGGATTCCATCCCTCCTTGGATATGTCTCTAGCTTTTTTCTGTAATGCCTTTACTTTATTCAAGTGTGCTTCTATGGGGTCATGTGAGTCCTCAATCGAGGTACAGCTCCTCACCTATGACAGCACAAGTTCCTCCCTCTATGGCTAGCAAGTAATCAAGGGCCATTCTATTTTGTAGGGTCACTTTCCTAATTTGGGCCATCACCTCATTAAGAGCATGGATAGAATTGTGGTCTCATTAATTATCCCATCCATAATACTTGCATATTTATTTAACTTGTTTGCTAATTCAATTTCCCAGCCTGTCCAGGGAGTGAACCACATCCAGGATTTATCTGCTGTAGTAAATAATTCCCTCTTGTATCTAGTTTCTCTAGGGTCTGTTTCTTTTATGTTGCTGAATGACATGTTTGCACGTCGTCTTATACAACTCTTCCTATAGTACAGTTCCTCCACGCTCCCATAGGAAGTCGTGAGTAGGCACTATTACCACAAATATAGTATAGTCCTTGCATTAGTGCCCTAGAAATTATATTACCATGGTTTTCCTACCAGTTCTGAAACCATACCATATTATTGTACAGTTGGGTCTTACAATCCCAGTTATCCTCCTCTGTCTTGTCAGGACAGGCACACCTGGGGGCACAAAGAGCTTTCATATTTGCACACCAACATTGATTATTACAGTGACTACTTACCTTGTCACATGTCACTTCATTGTATTCCATATCAAACACTAAGGTAGCATTTTCACAAATTGTTTCTCCAACATTTATCTTAGGCAAGCTGGCTAGATGACCTTTTAGTTCGGCCACATAGTTAATGTACATAGGCCCTATACATATAGTGGGTGGAGAAATTATGCCAGCAATTTTTAAATATGTTCCTAGGTCTAAGATAGCATTGTGAGCAGTGTGATTTATATCTATTTCAACATTATAGCTATAGTCTGTGAGATTAAGATCATTCATTGATATAGGGATACCAATCAAAGGGATTCCTTTATAGTTTGCAGGAACATGGGAACAGATCCAGCAGTCAGTGGTGTTCAGCTGCTTGGCCATCTGTTGATGTAGAAGCCATATGGAGTTCTTTTGTTTTTCTCCTTTCACCTGCAAACAGTGATATACAGCACAAACTAGCAGGCAGGATAATAAACACATTTTAACAGTCCATTCAATCCTCTTCTCCCCGAGCGCTCTCCTTTTGGGACAAGTTTGCATCACCGAACTGAAAGCTTGCTGGAACTTGTTTTGCAGATTATGCTGTGGTGATAAATATTAACAGAACAGCTAGCCTAACACAAGAAAGGCTGAGAAAACACTAGCGGCCAGATTTACTAAGCTGCGGGAGAGGAAAACTTTAGTTGTTGTCCATGGCAACCAATCAGAGCTGATATTTCCTAGTATGTAATAAGAACATGAGTGCTAAAATCTAATTGGTTGCTATAGGCAAAATTACCACTTTTCCTTTCCTGCAGCTTAGTAAATATGGAGAGGACTGAGACAGGTACTGGGGGAACAGGACTTGTGCAGTAGAGCACGTACAAAGAAGAATAATAAAGCTACCAGGTTGTTACCTGGTACACATAAACAGGTAAAGGCAGAGGTAGCAATACCCAGGAACCAGGGTTACCAGGAACGTGATTTAAATTTAAAGAGATTTAAATAGCGAGTGCTCAGAGTCCATAGGCTAATTAGATAGCATGTGATGATAAGGAAATGTATGATTGGACTAGAGTAGTCATCTGACTGATTCCAATATAGCCACGCCCATCAACAGAGCAATGTGGATACTGTGGAATGCAGAGTCAGCCAGTAGTCAGGAAACAGTGGGGATTTTACCCTGAGTAGGCCACGATGGGAAACCAGATCCAGCAGAGCTGTAAACCGCAAGGAAACGGTAAAATCTGGATAGTATCAAAAAGGGTGAGCTTTTAAAAGCCATTCAAGCTATTCAGTTGGCAGTAGAATTTCTGTGTGAGGCCTCCATGGACTCTGTAAAACTTACCTTAAGGGCATTTGCTACAACCACAGTCACACAGAGCATTGTGGCTCAAACCATGGCTGGCAGAAAACCACTCTTAAAGTAGATTAGTCTCCATGCCCTTTATGGGTGATTATTTATTTGGCCAAAAATTAGATGAAATCATATCAAAGTCCTCTGATGGGAAATCAAACTGGCTTCCACAAGACAAGACAAGGCACCTAAGAGAAGCTTCTCCAGTAGACCCTACAGATAGGTTCAGTCAGAGTTCAAAGAAGCCAGAATTTATTGACTTGGAAGGGCCTATTTAAGAAAGTTCAAACAAGACATTTCACTAAATCAATTTCAGGCCTAGGGAAGCAGAGATGGGAGGGTCTTCTATCAATTCCCACATAAGTCAGGATCAGACACCAGGGTCAGAGGGAGACTTCAGCATTTGGGTATTACACACAATTTAATATGGATACATATGGATACATCCTCGAATTTGAGCAGAAAGGTCGGGTACAATACTGGCGGTCAGAGACAGTCTAAAGGAACTGTCTTTCCAGCAAGTTATAGCAAGAGTTCCTGTGAATTAAAGATTCCAGGGGTGTTATTTGAGGATATTTATTGTAATAAAGAATGCAGTAGGTTACTGAACTTAAGACATCTGTATCAGCACCTGAAAATAAGATTCAAGATTGAATCAATATGATCAATTCTGACAGCACTACAAAAAGGAATGTTTATGACTTCTATCAACCTTAAGAAACATATCTGCATAAATCCATTCTGCAGAGCCACCAGAGATTTCTGAGGTCCATAGTTTTTGGGCAACACTTCCAGTTCACAGCATTACCATTCAGCTTCTCAACACCCCCCTGGATCTTCACAAAGGTCCTAGTACCCCTTAGGCAATTCTCAAGCAGCAGGGTATTTACAAGTGGCTCTCTCTACCTGAACAACATTTTCATTAGCAGCCAAGAGAGAATTCTTTGGAACACACAGCAGAGGTACTCCGGATGCAGTTGCAAACGCAGGATTTTGAAAGGGGGGTTTCCAATGCGTGTAATACATGTGGGGTATATTATCATAGCTGCAAATGTTTTGGAGCCCAAAAACGTGGCAAATAAGCTCCGCCGCGTCCTGCCCAAGCTCTTACCATAGCGTGTATATGTGTGTATGTGTGTTTGTTTGTTAGGGAATTAGACTGTAATGCGCCAGAGGTTGATGTGTGTAAAATTGTGAAGAGCTACTTAATATGATGCACTGTTAAAATATAAAACATATGTAAAATGACAATACTGATAATACGGTCGTACTATCTGACTGTCAGGACATGTAAGACGTCCAGTAAGGTTCTCTGTGAAAGCAGCACGTTTATAATATAGATTTTAAAATAATAAAAATTCTACATTAAGGAATTGCTTTGGTTATTGGCTGTAACAGGTCCTGTTCTGATATTTTTTTTTTTTATAGGTGATTTATAAGTTACTTCTTTCACACAGTAAAATAGTAGTTTCATATTGA
>WWET01006463.1:0-17004 GCA_011038615.1 Limnodynastes dumerilii
GAATGAACTGTATAATAATATACCAATACTAAACAATGCTGAAACAAAAGAAGAAATAGAAAACACACCTCTATGTCTGTCAAAGTACCCGTATATTTCTATATAGATATTAAGAATGCTTTCAGGAGTATTTTTGTATATGTTACTCCTTAAAACATGTCACTCTAATAAACACATCTGAAGAATGTTACATACAAACAGCAATACACATTGCGCATCCGCTGAAACATGCTATTCAGAGGTGCGTGTTTCTAAGAATTGACCGTATGTTTATTTAAAAAAAACCAAAAAAACGGTTGGAGCCTTAATTGCTGCGACCGCACTGCTTTTTTGTTTTTTTTGTTTTGACATAGTAAAAAATTAACCCCTTCCCCCGCCTGCCCCAACTTATGGAAATAAATAAAGAACACGGCATGCTGCCACTAGTAGAACTACAAGTGCAAGCATGTCCATGAATGACGAGGCATGCTTGCGCTAGTAGTACTACTATCGGCAGCATGCCAGGCACCAAATAGCGCTACATGCCCATTCCTTTAAAAAAAAAAAAAAACATACTGTGCCCTCTAAAATAAATTGTTAAACATCCACGTGCCCCCATATAATGTAAAATAATAAAATGCTGCCAATACCCATCCCTTTCTTTAAAAAAAAAGTACAGTGCCCACATAAAAAATAAAAAAATATAGCCACATGTGCCCCATCAAAATTTTAAGAAATAAAATAAATGCCAGATCCCTGTCCCCTTCTTTAAAAAAATAAAAAAAAATTAATACAGTACCCACATAATTTAAATATTAAAACTGCCGCATTTGCCCATCAAAATTAAAATATTTAAAAAACCCATAAGAAATAAAGAAGCAATAAAACATACTTAGCTGCTCTGATGAAATTCCAGTCTTGTAAGCTTTTAATCCTCCACTGTTGGAGGTTAGTATTAATATGCCAGATTTGTGCCACTGGCCCACTCATCCTCCGCCTATAATAAGACAGCCACTCTTTTCTTGCTTGGCGCTGGGCTGCCTGGTCAAAAAGAGACAGGAAATCTGCCTTTTTATAGGGCACACCCAGCCTAACACGCACCGCAGCGGCAGTCTCACACTGCAATGTCTGGGAATAGACAGATCTCAAGATTACATCACTTCCGCCCCACTCCTCCCCTTTTTAATTCACTATAGTATTTTATTAAGAAAACATACCGCTACACAGGAAGTGGCCAAAGTAGAGGGAGGAAGTGATGTAAACCTGAAATCACCCTATTCCCGGACTATACAAGGCACAGCAGTACTATTAGCTGATTCTCCTATTGCTGTCAGTTGATGTTGTCAGTGAGAGGAGCAGTAGATCATGTAGCCAGCAATACCAATGTTTCTGTGTGTTAGCAGGAGTGAACAAAAAGAGACAGAGAGGAAACAAAATGAAAGCAAAAGATTAGGTGAGTAATTAATGTGACAGGTGAGTCAAAAAAAGAAGAGGGACACTAAAGGGAGCTTAGAAAGAAATGAAATGAGAGAAGGGGTAAGAAACAATGGGGAATAGGCTTAAGAGAACAGTGGTAAAAGGAGTAAAGAGGGAAAAGTGGGGAAAAGCATGGTATCATAGAAGGAACAGTGGAGACGTGATAGAAGAAGGGATAGTGAAGAAAAGGGTTTTATAGGACAGTTGCAGAGAGGGGTATAATGGTGATAACAAAAACCTCAAGTACAGTAAGAGGAACAGTGGCAGAGACCTCACAATTAACCGTAAAAAAATGTATTTGTTACAAATCTCCAGGAAGGGTTCTCACAGGGGCATGGAGTCTAAACCAGCGCCAGGTATTCACTAGAGCCCCTGATGGTGGGGTTAGTCTTGGCTGCTGGCACCTGTTAGTTTGTGGTGCCTGGCGATAGCCTCCAAGGAAAACCTGTAGAGTGAGTCCCTGGACTGGAACCGATACACAACCTGGAACCCTTGTATAAAATACAGAATGCAGGAACCCTTGCTCACAAGAGACAGGCAGGAAACCAAGCACTTAGAGATGCAGGCTGGAACCCTTGCACACAGAAAGACAACAGGTACCAGGAGACCGCAGAAGCAGGACAAGCTGGAGATGTAATACTGCTAACAAGTCCACACACACTCTCACACACACTGGCAGATGGACACAGTGGTAAATAATAAACACGGGAGATAGACTCGTGGGGTAGAGACACAAAAAGAGATGGTAACATCAAGTGTACACTTCAAAAGACGGAGGGAGATGAGAGATGGTAAACACAGTGTGCACACAGACTGGAGAGGAGCAGATGGAACGCTCACTTGCCAGGTACAGAAAGTGTGAGATGGAAAACACACACACACACCTCAGCAGAGGGGAATGAGCTGCACCGACTGGAGACAGAAGCTGCCAGCGTGAGTAGCAAACTACTTACGCCGCACGCTACACACAGATAACAAGGCAGACAACACAGACAGAGAGGGCAAGAGAATTAACAAAGGGACAAGATGCATGACACAATCCAAGGCGGGAGCACAAGGAGAACGCAATCAGAACAGCAGACTAATGCAGGAAACCAGACGCTTTAGCCTACAGTGAGGCTTCCTGGGCTCAGGCTATTTAAAGTCGACTCCTCCAATCAGCTGCAGAGATCAGGCAGACCTCTAATTGATTATCCAGCAGCTGAGGGAAACCAAGCACATTGGGGTATATTTACTAAGGTCAATTTTGCTAAAATCAACCAAAGTCCTGGGACTTTGCTGGCGATTATGCCATCGCCGCATTCACTAAAGGCAAAGTCCCAGGCAAAAATCGTCCAGCTATTTGCCTTGTAAAACATAGGGGTTGCCGGATTCACTAAAGGCGATTTTTCCAAATCGTCTTTAGTTCACCCTGAAAGCCCCCTAAAAAAAAACGCCTTCTGTGTGTGGCGCTTTCATTGAAAGGGACACACACTTTAGCTGAAAAACACGTCAATATAATTGACATGTGTTTTTCTCTGTAAAAATGACAAGCACATCATGCTTGTAACCGTAGCATACATGTGCTGATAGAACTACAAGGCACAGCATTGCTGTGCCTTGTAGTAATATCAGCATGTCAAAGGTTATAAGCATGCTGCGCTATGCCCGCTGTGAATAAAAAAAAACACAGTCACAAATAAACACACAATATTTACAGTATGCTTAAACACACAATATTTACAGTATACAGTATGCTAAGACTAGATGATAGAGGTACCCCTGACGTCATTAAGAGTATAAAAGGGGAACTCTAGTGTCCGATTGCTCATTACCATCGGCGACGCTGAACTGGAAGTAGGATGTCATCGTGGCAACAGGATGAAGACTGGACAGAAGAACTACAAGCAACTATCCTGCCTTCAAGCAACTGAAACGTGCTCCAATCAAATATTCAAGGACTACAAGCAGCTCTTCACAACCTCCTAGCAAGTCATCCCAAGATAGATGACTGCTGAACGATAAGTCAATACAATTTTTTTTTATTGTTTACACACACAGAACACACGACACATAGGTTTTTATTATACAGAGTGGCCACCTGTTTATTTTTAACATGTAAGAGGGATACATACTGTATTGGGAATGTATTTTTTATTATGTAATGTATTGTATTGTAAATATTGTGTGTTTATTTGTGACTGTGTTTTTATTTTTCACAGCGGGCACAGTGCAGCATGCTTATAACCCTTGACATGCTGACGCTGATATTACTACAAGGCACAGTCCAGCTGTGGTTTGTAGTTCAATCAGCACATGCATGCTAAGGGTTACAAGCATGAAGCGCTTGTCATTTTAGTATTTTGGTTTAAAAAAGCAACAATGATTTTTACAGGGAAAATCGCCGTGCTTTTCAATAGAAAAGCACAGCGATTTATACCTGTAAAAATTGATGGCTATCGACAACGATTATAGATTGCCAGCCTAAAGCGTCACTTAGTGAATTGTGCGATTTTTACAAAAAAAATTATGGGAAAATCGCGAAGATTCACAATAGTCAGCCAAAATGGAGCTTAGTAAATAAACCCCACAGAACCTAGACATGGAAACTTCACACACTGCATTGTTTACCTCTGCAGCATGTAACAATATTTGCAAAATTAAAAAGTTTTTAATATTATTTGTAGCAGATATGTGCGAGGAAAATGAAAGTGCTATTCTCTAAGAGCCAGATCTAGACCTAAGTATGACAAGGGACTTATGCAAGTTAATTGCGTAAGTCTCCTGTCTCGTGAGCATGCACGCAACAGATGTTTAGATAGCATACCTACTAAGTTACATACATGTGTAAGTACACTGAAGGGGCTGACCCTTCATTTACGATGGCCATATCTCCGCCATACAAAAGCCCCGTTACGGCTAGATCTGTATCTGTATGGACACAGATCTAGTCGTAAAGGTTAAGGTAGCTATCTGGACATGTAAGTGTCCAAATGTACTACCAACAGCAGGGAGTGCCGGGACATGCACTCTCCTCTACAGTAGCATAACTATGGAAAGTAGTGTGGGGGTCTGGATCTGGCTCTAAGGGGTATATTTAGACTAAATCACCCAAACTCCCGGGACTTTGCCTGTGATTTTGAAATCGCCTTATTCACTAAAGGCAAATTACCGGGAGTTTAGGTTTTTTCAAAATCGACCAGGCAAACATCGCTGGACCAGATGTTTGCCATAAAAAAACTAAATCGCTGTATTCACTAAAGGTGAATTGACTAAATCGGCTTTAGATCAATGGTAATTCGCTGAAAAAAAATCGCCTCGTGTGTGGCACTTCCATAGAAAGCGACACACACTTTACCAAAAAAACACACATCAATCTATTTGACGTGTTTTTCTATGTCAATAATCCAAGCGCTACATGGTTGTAAGGCTTAGCCTTGCTGCGCTGATAGAACTACAAGGCTCAGCATTGCTGAGCTTTGTAATACTATCAGCGTCAGCATGGTAAGCCAAAGAACCATGAAGCGCTGTAACGACAGTAAAAAAAAAACACATACATTTAATCACCCTAAAAGTACATAGAAATCCATTAGATATTAATAAAAACATTTCCCCAACATACTATGTACCCATCTAATTAAAAATACAGATGGCCTCATTGTAAACTAATGTAGGTTTTAACAGTTCTAGTTATATTCAACAAAAAATAAAAATAATGAAGTACCCACTGTTAAGATGTCCTCCGGTGCTGTGATGAGGATGCTCCTGTTCTTCTTGCAGCCCTTTCTCCAATGTCCCGGTCCTCCCTGCTTGAGGGTGATGCGCCTAGTGACGCTCACCCTTTTATAGAAAAAATGACGCACATAACATTTATTGTACAGAACTTCGTCCTGTATGATAGATTTTGCATACGAAGGGGCTGTGCTTCCCCTCCCCTGAGTGAGGGGAGGCATTTAAATTGTACAGTATGGGAGGGTTTTGACATTTCTGAGCGGATCAACGGTCATACGGATCTCTGATCTGCACATTTTACTTAAAGCAGACATTTCACTTAAGCCTGCATGTGGGAGTCTGGATCTGGTCCATAGAGTGTAAATCATAGAATATTATATCTAATATAATATAATATAATATATCGCACAGTATTTTATTTTATGTGGCCTTTCTACCACATATTTAAAACTTTACATATTTAAAATATACCTTCCCATCAGCGTAGAATTTACAGTTATACATGATGGGCCTGATCCAGACCTACGATGGTACACTGAGCGATCTAACGCTCAGCATACCATCGCTTCCCTCCCCCTTGCACCAGCATATGAACAGTCGCTTACGCCAGCTGAAGGCTACCCTAATTTCAGCTGGCGTAAGCGACTGTTAATACGCTGGAATGGCGGCGTTGATACGTTAACGCCGCCCTCCCAGCCTCATTACCCTCTCTCCCCCGGCCTACCTGAACTAACTTCTGCATAGTAACGCTGGGGGACGCCCTCTCCAGCATTACTACGTTGAAGCTACGGAACTGCCCGGCGAATGTGCAGATCATCTTTTTAGACGATTTTACGCATACACCCGGCGTATTAACGCCAGGCGACGGAGTTCAGAATCAGGCTCGATGTTGCCCCATTAAAATCTGGAAAGCACCAGCTTGTGTTAGAGAAACATTTATGTCATTTTTCTTTTGTGGCTCTTGAAAGTGAATTTATATAGGTATGCCAAGTAGTGAAGAAATATTCCACTTTAGTAACTCGTGCCAATAAGGATTTAATGTAAGTCCATCCTAAAGATGTGGAACATCTTCTCTTTAAAAAGAGCCAATGGGGGAACTTCTGAGTGATTCCACAACTGCAGGAACGTCATTTTTTGTGACAGAACTTATAGCCAACAATACCTTTATTGTCACCACTCTGGGTTGAAAGGGACTATTGATATTACATTGTCCAGAGTATATTGTCTAATTCTTTGCCAAAAGCAAAGTACTATAGGACAACTCTAGAGGCAGTGGAATAGGTCAGCCCCCAACTCCACACAGCATGGACAAAGATGTGATGTTGTTGATCCAATTAATAAGTATCAATGTGCTGTAAAGTAGGTTCAATGATAAACTTTCAAAAATAGATAACTGTATCTACTAATAGGGAACTGTTTACAAGAAATTGTTAGTGTTTTGAGCAGCACCTCAGTAGTAAGAGAATGGAGATAACCACTGTATCAAACCTGTGCAAAGGGAATCATAATCAATGCCAACTCAAAGCAAATTATAGTGTATTGTTATGGCCTTGAATTAAGGAAGTGAAGTAAAAAGAAGAGAATCCAATGGGTTTTGCCAGTCTAGATAAGAGAGGTGGCAGAGAGCAGAATCAATGTTGTGGTGGGTTGAAATTAGGCAAATAAGGCCTGCTAAAATGTTAGATGCTTCCTTGTTTGTTAATTGACTAAATACTAAATATTGTCAACACTACCCAGTCTCCACACCGCAAAAAGGAAGGCTGCATTTCCCGACTGAAAACCTGGGCTCTGCAGTAAAGGTACAGTAAGTGTAAAGATGTGTGTGAATTAAGTTGATGAAGGTGCTGAAAGATATGGGTTCAAGCTGAGGATTTTTTTTGTATTATGGGCCTCAGTCCCCGTTAAAGTCTATGGAATTTCATGATCATGAAAATGTGAAAAAAATGCTTTGAGGTTAATGGTCCTGATCCAGAACAACGTTCTCAAGTGTATTTACACTTGACGGAGACATAAAAACGCTATTTTGTATGTACTGAGCATGCGCGCGGCAGATGTTATGGCACGTAACTCTGAACGTACTTACCAGGCTACTATCAGCAGCGTAACTATGACAGAAGGGGCGTGCCATATGACACCTGTAATTACGCTTTGGAGGCGGGGTGAGGCATTTAAATTGTACAGTATGAGCGTGCTTAGGTGCGTAAGTACGTGTAGCCATTACGGCCGACAGGAGTTATGCTTGGAAAAGTTAAGGTAGGGTTTGGAACGCGTAAAGCGGCAAAAGTACGTCCGACCAAGGGGAGTGCCAAGGGGAGTGCATAGTAAATTCGAGCGTATAAAACGTAAAACGGAAACGTAGGTCTTGATCTACCCCAATGTATGTAATAAATTCCTATTCCAAAGTGGAGTCTGTATATCTCTGACCCTTGAATCCAGTCTCTTAAATGGTGTAGCAATGAAGTTATACATAACAATATTTGGGATATTGATTTCCCCATTAGATTTGTGTTGTTGAAGTTTGTGCAGACTAATTCTATGCCCATTTCATATAAAGTGACAAAAGAGGGTTGTAATTTTACTAGCATCTCCCTGGGTTAGACAAATAGGTAGCGACTGGAGCAGATATAATATGTAATTTTTATAAAATTTGACCTACCAGTATAAGTTAATTGCAAACATCGCCATCCCTCCAGGATAGAAAATCAGAAGGACTTTGAGGGACCGCATTGACACCTATCTAGATTAGCTGTTAAAGGCAGGGTCGGACTGGGACTGGGGACCCACCAGGGAATACAATGATGGTGGCCCACCAAATAAAAAATAGGTGTGGTCAAAGGGTCATGGCCGGAGTATGGCTGCATCAGTAAAACTTGCATATAAACTGTGCATCATCTTTTACACCCACAGACTGTTTCAACAGCTCATTGTGAAAATTCTCAGTTACAGTGACCCATATAATTACATTGCCTATCCTACTGACATATATACAAGGCAGAGAACATACTACTGATCACCACACAATAAGGACCACTTAAGATAACAGAAACTTCATCCTAGTTACCACCATACAATACAGACAATAACCTAGCTATTGCCATACCGATAACACACA
Organism: Limnodynastes dumerilii; assembly: GCA_011038615.1. Lineage (NCBI taxonomy): Eukaryota > Metazoa > Chordata > Amphibia > Anura > Limnodynastidae > Limnodynastes > Limnodynastes dumerilii. The sequence goes on from WWET01006463.1 coordinate 8,279, forward strand.
GCACCTTAGTTATCACCATACAATACACATTGCATCCTAGTTATCAGCATATAATACACATTGCGTCATAGTTATCGCCATACAATATACATTGCATCCTAGTTATCACCATACAATACACACAGCACCCTAGTTATCGCCATACAATACACATTGCATTGCAATAATAGTTTTATTGTCTCATTAGCAGTGTGGTCTGCATATAAATGTTGTTTGTTAAGTAAAGCGGCATTGGATTATATCTATTCATATATGTCTAGCAAAATAGCAACTTTATTCATTTGAACAGGAAAAAACCTAATAATATAAAAGTAATAGTCTCAAAGTCTCATAGTCTTTACGTGTGTCCACATAGCCTTTGTGCCCCCTCCATGTTTATCAAATCCCATTCCCCAACTACCTTCTTAAAGAACTCTAATCTTACCTTTGACATCTACTTTCCTCCAGCTCTCTCCTCCATGGTGCGCTTTGCTGAATTATGATGCCATTGTGCGTCTTGTGAACAGAGCTGCGGACTGCTGTGCAAAGCGCAGCCAGCTCTTTGCAGCAGGGGTACCCGGCATCTAAGTGAAGGCTCCACCCCTTGCAAAGGAAGGGGGACTTATAGGCACCAAGGCCCACCGGGGATTTCCCCAGCTCTCTGGCGGGCCAGTCTGACACTGGTTACTGGTATACAGAAAAAAGGGGAATTCCCAAACCCTCATATGATAAACAACCAAGAGTAATGAGGTAACCGGATGCTTCTACTAAACAAGGAATGAATCAAATAAATAAAAATGAGAAACTGTATTAGAGCAATAGTAGCAGGAGTCTGCACAGCCTTACACAATATAAAATTAATACAAACACTTGTAAGACAATAGTAAAAACCCACAATGTAGTATATTACCACTATAACTATAACCGCAATATGATAGAATGAAAGCATAAGAGTAGCTTGACAGCACTGGAAAAATATATATGTTTGGATGTCTAAGATAAATACCCTCAAGTCTTTCAGATGCATATAATGAATGAATACCACAAGTGTGTCGAATGTAGAAGCTGTTGCTCACAGTAGATAAACAAATGTCCACTTACTCATTATCAAACAGCTCAAAACGCCCCTAAATGGTTTCAGAGTAAGGAATGAGGTACCTCTAACACGGAAATGTCCTTCAAAGGAAGCTCTCCTGGTAAGGCCGTAGCTGAAGGTATTCATGGAACCCAGAGGCAGAGAGTTAAATAGATTTGCAAACAAAACAAAAGAGTTGAACCCCATAGAGAGGGTTCCAGTGGCTTCTTGGGATAGTGCACTAAATCTCAGACCCAATAACAAAATTATTTCAACCAGACAAAGAAAATTCAAAGTCTTATAAGGTGCCAAAAAGGGGGATAGTTTATTAATTAAATTGATAAACTATGAAATATAGAAAGATTTGTTTACAACAATGTGAATACATCAACATTCAAACAAAGTATACGTTCAGATGCATGCTCAAATAGCCACTGTAATAATGAAATTGTTCAATGGTAAGCAACATGTACACTGATAATGACCAAGAAGTTCATCCAGAGGCCAGTATTTAGACTCAGAGGTGCTCCTGTGGATAGCACCGCCCTATACTAGTTCCAAGGAGGGCTGTAATAATTAGTAATAATTACCAGCCTCACGGCCCGGCTTCATACATTCCATGCAGGTACCTTACCCTCCCTGCACTACGGGCTGCAGTTTAGAGTCAAGTCCGGTCCTCAATACAATTGCTGGTGTCGGGGACTTTCAGATGCGGGATCCTTGCTGATAAGCCTCATAATACAAGGTCCCCATTCAGGTATAGAGAACTTCTCTGAGGTTGCTGGAAGTTCTCGTGTGAGGCTTCGATGGTTAGCAGTCAGAAGGATCCCCAGCTGCTGGGAGAAAAATAGACAGAAGCTCCCAGCACAGTCCGACAGAGGAGACCAGAGGCACCAAAAAGCAGCAGCACTCTGCTTTTTGGTGCCTCCGGTTTCCTCTGTAGGACTACGCTAATAACTGCATTGCAGGGATTTTTATAGCTTTGCCAGCAATCCTATGCCCTCAAAGTCCTGCCAATTCTGAAGAATGTGAAGTAAAGGATCCAAAGATTAAATAGAGGGGACAGAGGGCAACCCTGTCTGGTTTCCCTGGCTATCTGCATTCTATGTGCCCTATATGCACATTTAAAAGGAAGATGGTAAAGGAGGAATTATAGAAATATTATATAAGAGTGACAAAAGTAGGACCAAAGGAGTGGCATTCAAGTACCTTGCAGAGGTGCGTCCATGCTATGGAGTCAAAAAGCCTTGTGTGTGCCAAGGCTCAGCAACAGGTTTTTTGTAGTTGGCAAACAGGCTTAAACAAATAGAAAGAAAGAATATAGTGGTGCGCTAGCGCACCACTATATTATTTATTTCCCTGAATATTTAAGTAAGTTTGCAATTTTACTCTTAAGTGTTTATTTTACTCTTAAGTGTGTGGTTGACTAAGTAAAAAATTTCAGAATGAAAAAAAAAAAGACTGTGAGAGGTTCTGCAGCACGGTGCTGAGTCCTCTCTGTGCACAACCTGTTCTGCAGCTTTCTAAATGGCTGGCTGACAGTAGTGTGTGACACCTCCACCTCTTGGCCAGAGTTTCCCCATCTGTCTGAATCAGTAAGACAGACGGGGAAACTGGAGCCAGGAGGTGGAGCTACAAGGTCCAATAATGGGACTTTCCCACACACTACAAGATATCATCCCCTTGGGATGATAATCAATTGGGAATTCCCTTCCTTTAGATTATATTTAGACTAGAGCCTGTTTGGGACAATAATCTGAGTTTGTACAAATCTGCCTTTACCACACACTAGAGTGATTTTTGGCCCAATCCATGATAATTAAAGATCGGACCAATAATCGCTCTAGTGTGTGGCCAGCTTAAGGTATAATAGGGATAAGTTCAGTATTAGGGTGCATGAAATTAGCTGTTTTTCTGAAAATATGAATATGTGAATAACACCATGCTCTGTTCATATATTTTACCATAATGATTGTGTGTTTAGTTTTCTGTTCCATTTATAAAGATAAACAATATTTATGCAATGTGTATTGATGAACGTGTGCTCTTTTCTTATTCTGAGACAATTATAGGGTTAGATGAAGCAGTTTAATAAAGTTTAGAGCTATAGTGCAAGGCATTAGGTAATTGCTAGATGGTGATATGCAAAAATATAAATATTTAGATCATGCAATGTACTGTTAATAGATAATACCATGCACTAGATAAAAATGAAATGGGCTAATAATAAGCATTACTAAAGCATGCTGTACTTACTGATTTGCAATTTATGCCGGGCTCATAAGTCATTAAGTAATTGCACGTATGTATTAAAACACGGACATAAAGGATTAGGATATAGGATTATCGGTCCCAGCAGGAGAGGTGTATGGTGCAGATAACGGAATCTTTCCCTTGCGGGAAATCGTCCCGTTTATCAGAACATTCCCTGTTGGGGTCGATAAACGTCCCAGTATATGGCCAGCTTAAGGAATAATGTGCAAGTGATATTTGGCATAACATTTACCACATTATGTAAGCATAACAAGTCTAATACATAAAATAAGTAAGCAGGGTTCTGCGAGTATAAGAGTTTCCTTTGTGAAAAATAAAAGAAGGTACAGCTACAATTTATGTAATGGCAATATAAGAGATGGTATAAATATGACAAAATGTGTATTAGAATATGTTGCAGAACATTGTGTTTATATACTTTATTGTTAGATCAGGATTAGAAAGGAACACATTTCAAACATTTCAAAATAGAAACCATTAATCATATGACAAGAAAGTCGGAGACTTAAATTCTCTACTAAATAAGAAATGCAAGTATAAAGGACAAATACATATAAACACTATTCTTCATGAATGGGAATCTAGCAATCTATCATAGGTTTTGCAGGTAGCTTGCTGAAGATGGATTAGCTAATTTATACAAGCAGTTATTGGTCAAGGATATTTTTAGCTTCTCTTTTGGTTACTACCATTCGATGAAAGAGCTGTCACTATGTGTTTGTCTGGAAGAAAATAATAACAGTCTCTGAGAACGGTTTTTGTTGAATTTATATTTGGCAATTACTGTATTTCCATAGCTATCGATTGATGGGAGAAGTTTATCAAGTGTTGAAAAATCTAATATTGTTCTTGTTGTTTCTCCAAGAACATATGAGTATAAAACACCTCAAATACACACAAGAGCACGATCCGGATTTAATAGCAAATTCTCTATGTAGCCTCTGCAGCCTCTACAAAACACTGCACATAAAAGAACAGGGTACTGCACTCCTACGTGAGGATGGTGGACCCTACTTAAGTATTCCACACACAGCTCTTTGTGTGTGGCATACTGGATCATACTTAAGAGCTAACCCCAGCCCTTACTGTATGATTTACATGACTAATCACACTCAAAATGCGCATCTCCTACAAATGGTGGGTGGTCCAGCTCCCCTGGCAGAGGCTCAATGATCTTGTGGCTACTGACTTATGTAGCGTATGGAAGTCAGTGTGATTTATTGAGATGTAGCCTTCCAAATAACAAAAAAAGTTGAGGAGTTGTATTTATTTTCCAATCTAACTGTAATTATTACTCTAGCAAATGCAAACAAATTATAGCTAGAATGTAACTAGTTTCTATTTAGGAGGTTTTAAACCTAAGACAATGCTTTTAAACTTAAAAACTTCTCTTACCCATTACCTGCTCCCATCTAGCCCACCTCTTCATCTTATCCGTCTCTGGTATTTTCACTTACTCTTTTAAACACTCCTTTGTCTCTCCCATTCCTACAATTGCAATCATTACCCACCTCACATTTCCTTGCTCTTTCTCTTGCTCCTGATGCTTTCATCTCTAATGTTATTTCAAATCTAGACTGATGCAACCTCCTCTTTATTACTCTCGCTCTATTGTAATACCCCAAGACGAGGGCTATTCCAGGTGGTGCAGCAGGCACGAGGCAGGCTTGTGAGGCAGCGCGGGGGTGGTAGCTTAGCACGCGTGAGCAACAGCGCGGCTGTTAGGTGAAGGAGAGAGGTGTATTGTGTGTGAGGAATGGCAAAAAGGGGAAGGCGGTGACAGGAAGCAGTGTTGGACAGAGAGCAGAGAGCCGGCGGGTGACTGGTGAAAGAAGGAGGAGCGGATTAGAACGGCTGAGGCGGTCAGGCAGAGTTGGATCGGAGAAAGTGAAAGTGTTGTGGAATCAGTCAAGCGGAACCTGTGAGACAAACAAGGGAACAATTTGGTGTCAGAGAGACATGTCTGCAGTGGGAGAGAGAGACAGAGAGGCGGTGAGCAGCAGAGGAGCGGAGAGTTAAAGCTGAAGGCGGCAGAGAGAGAGAGACAGACAGGCGTGAGCAGCAGAGGAGCGGAGAGAAAAGCTGAAGGCGACAGAGTGAGAGAGAAAGACAGGAGGTGAGCGGCAGAGGGCCAGAGGGTGAGAGCTGAGGGCAGCAGTGAGAGAAAGAGAAAGCCAAGAGCAGTGGAAGAAAGTTGTGTTGGTGAGGTGTCTGATGCTGAGATCGGGAGTTCCGGAGAAAACGAAAACAGTGGTAACAGGGATCTGGCAGTAGGAGTAAAGAAGGGGTTGACGGTGGAATAGTTGGGAGAAAGAAGAATGACAGTAGAGTGGCAGAAACATTCATAGACTTACTGTGAAAAGAGAGAATTTTTGAAATTGAACTGAGTGGTATGGACAATTTGTGTGGAACAGTGAGTTGGCTATTCAGTAAAGAAAAAAACATAAGTTAATTCCCCAGGGACTATTAATACAGAAAGACTCATATATAAATATTCCACATTAGACTGTTACTAGTTTTCATGCAACCGTTTACTCATTCATAGGAATAGTATACATTGTTGCATTAGACAAAGTAATTGCATGATTATTACTATCTGAAACTGTTGATTAACTAGTAATGCTTGATGGTAAATGATTCATGATTGTTATTATCTGAAACTGTTATTTAATTGAACGTATTTGCATTATTATTACTACCTTAAACTGTTACATAACTAACTGAAAGTAATAGTATTAATATTGTTACCTAAAACTGATTATCTAGCTAACTGAAAGTAACTGTTTGAGAGTAATTGAGTTCTCCTCTGATTGGAAGTAATACTTAATTGTATCTGATCTTTATTAATGTTAATTCACTGGCTAACTTTATATAAAAAAATTATCTTTTGTGACTGTAAAAAAAATAACTTAATTCTGTGAATCCAACTAAGTTCTCTCTTGACGGTGAGTAAAAGAAAAAGAAAAAGAGACAGAAAAGATCTACAAGAAAGTAAAAATAATTTAATCAATCTAACTGTTGTTGGTTTTGATTGAGAGTTTCCCTTGCATTGTATTGTGGGAATTGCTTGGTTCAATTAAAAAACATACAGAGTATCACAAGTAATAACTTGATTGTTACACTATCCCATCTCACCCCTCTCCAATCCATCCTCAATGCCACCTCCAAACTCAGCTACCTCTCTTGCTGCTCTACTTTGGCCTCTCCTTTATGTTAAGCTATACACTGCTGCCTGTCTTCTTCAGATCTCATTTATAAAGTAATTTCCTCCTCCACCACTGCTACCTACCTCTCCTCTTCATTGCCACCCACACTCCCTCCCACCCCCTCAGGCCAACCACTGCACTGTCTATTTACAATTTATTACTACTTCTTTAGTCCGAATAAGGCAAATAATGCAAGCTATATTAACATTTTAAAATTGTCCTTTGTCATGATAAAATCCATTGCGCAACATACCATTAACCCATACCATGTTGTCGCATATAATATTAGAAGGTACAGCATGCCTATATGTTGCAAGGTATGCTGTGACTTTTAGTACCATAAGTGTCAGCATGTCAAGTGTTAATGGCATGCTGCGCCATGAATTATGTGGCTGTAAGTACTAATCCAAATCTTGTGCAACACATGGGCATACTTGGCCTTCTAGTATTATATGCAAAAGCATTCTACGGGTTAATGGTATGCCACGCAATGGATTTTAACATGGAAAAGGCCGATTTTACAACTTTTAAAATAGCTTTATTTAAATGTATTTTTTTAAATAAACGTCATGGTCTCTGACGATTTTTTATGATAAATCACTCTGATTTTAAGAAAAATCGCAGCAATATAACCCTTAAAAAATTGCCAAACATTGCCATTGCTTTGGTATTGACAGTTAAAATCTCCCCTTTGCAAATCCAGTGATTGAAGAAATGGCCACGCTTAGTATATCTGGCCCTTGATAAAGTCCATAATTATACAAAAACAAAATTGTGTGTATAGTAAACAGCAATACAATCACAGGGCTGTAAACCTGATAGTGACATTTGTAGTATCCAGCTATTTTTAAAACTTAGATCAAATTGCTTATTTGGGTAACCGTGTAAAATTACCAGGGGTAGTCAGGTGTTCAGATCCACTACACACAAAAAAATACTAAAGCAGGCGCTTTGTATGTATAATACAGCCACATAAATTGACTAATCAAATAACAAAGGATTGCAGCCAGGTAGGGAGTTGTGCTGTTATCCCTTTAAAGAAAACACAAAAAACAACAAAAATTTCGGCGCAAGTCCTAAAACTCAAAAATATATGAAATAAAAAAAATTTGTTTTTACTAAAAGATTACATGGGCTAGAAATAGTCCTCTTTATAAAAACACAATTTATTTGTGGGGTCCCCATTTGTGGGGCTCTCCCTTGTGTGGTGGTCCCAAGGTGCCTTTCCAGATCTGACCATGAGCCGGATTTACACCTAAGAAGCAGTAGCTTCTTAGATGTGTATTTGTAGTAAAGGACCTACTGCACATTCGTAGTAGGTCCTTTACGCAATCTACGTACCAGTTCGGTATGTGGATTGCCTCTGTGCGGTCTTTAAAGACTGCACAGAGTATTTTAGGTAAAAAGAGGCATTGTAATGCCGCCTCGGGGAGAGTTTGGGAAAAAGTGGGAGGGGGGGGATTTAGATTACCTGGGGAGGGCAGTTAGCGGCAATGTCCGTGCGGACATTGCAGGTATAGTTAAGGTAGCCCTATGGCACTCGTAAGTGCCATAAGGTACCTAGAAAGGGGGGCGGGATGGGGGCAGGATGGGTGAGTTAGATGCGGGTCTGTGAATCCGGTCCATGATGCTAGTAATGAGTTAAATGTAAAATCTAAATTTAACGACACACGATATTCTGAGAGATAACTTTGTGATAGGTAACTTTGTAATAGGTAACTTTGTGATAGGTAACTTTGTAATAGATAACTTTGTGATAGGTAACTTTGTAATAGATAACTTTGTGATAGGTAACTTTGTGATAGATAACTTTGTGATAGGTAACTTTGTGATAGGTAACTTTGTGCAGGGGCGTAGGGAGGGTGGAGCAACTGGAGCTCGAGCTCCAGGCGCCAAATGGACCAAGTGGCGCCGCAGGAGTCCGGCAGCTGGCAGATCTCTGACAGTCTGCCGGCTCGAGGTGCACTGATTAAGAATCAGTGCTTCTGGAGCCAGCAGACTATCAGAGATCTAACAGCCGCCGGGCTCCTGCGGCCAGATTACCCAGCTCCATGCGTGTGAACGTCATGACGTCACATGCATGGGTAGCAGAGCCGTGGCAGAGTGCAGAAAGGTGCAGGTAAGTATAGTAGGGAGGGATATGAGGAAGAGGGAGATGAACATGGGAAGAAAAGATGAAGGGGATAATGAAA
>WWET01006463.1:18381-29512 GCA_011038615.1 Limnodynastes dumerilii
GTACCGTGTTAGAGTTTATTTTTACGTGTTGGGACCTATCTAAATGAGGTATCCTCGCAACTCTGAACTAAGATCTGTTTATATTTGTAAAGTTTTGATTGTTTAAAAAACTAAAACTAAAAACTGTATAATAAATATTACAAACAACTGTTCAAGCATTGTTTTGAGTCAATTGCAACTACAGCACCTCACTTTCTTTAGGTATTGTATTTATGATTAATACAATAGAATGGACTCTCTCGACAATTTAGGAATTTCCTCTTTTACTCCCTTCAATTGCAACGATTCCACCCACCCCCCCATGTTGGCCACGCCCCAAATACAGTACTGGGGCTCTGCAACATACCTGTGCTCTGGGCACCATGGCAGCTAGCTACACCTCTGACTTTGTGATAGCTAATGCCAACTGGGATGCCAGCATATGAGTCAACATTTTAAAGAAGAAAATGGGAAAAAGAAAAGTATGCACTTTCCTTTACACAACTCCAGAAATGGATTTGGAAAAACAATTTCAGAAATATTTAATTTTCAGTTAGGCAACTATGTTTACAGACCTAAAACTGAGAATTACTTTGCTGCAGTTATTTGCTTTATAGTATATTCATCAGTAAAGACTGCTGAGAGGAAAACTAAGAGCATTAAAAAAGCAATGTGGGCATTGATGATTCAAAATGAAATATAAATGATATTTGTACAGATATGTGTTAAAACTGTAATGTTATGTTAAGTTAACCCTAAGGGAGGCAAATGCAATCAGTACAAAATAAAATATGTCTGTCTCTTAAGGGGGAATTTGCCATACTGTGGATCATAGATTTTGCCTTGGAAAATCATTTGGGTTTCCAGTACCTTGCTCTTAAAGATTGTGCTATCTTTAGGCTATGTTCTCTAGAGAAATGCTAATTTAATTTAATGTATTTAGCATTTGTTTGTATTTTTGCTGTGTTATGTAGCAAATTAACCCATGATTACCTTACTCATGTTTCATAGAGGTTATCTAAAAGACTATTGGGCACTGATTAATGCGAAAAAATAAGTGCCACAACCCAGCTGCCTCTTTCCTCCACTGCATATAGGAATTCCAAATAGTAAAGAATTTCTGAAGGCAAGTTCAACTTTATGCTATCATAGTGTTATATTGCTGGACTAACAAATTTGTAACATTCACTTGGTAACATAGGATACTTTGAACTTGATAACTCCTGCTTAACCATAAAAATCAATTGTAGGGCATGTCAATTTAAACTATTTATTGATTGGATATGATTAGGAACCTGATACTGACGTGTTGCATTATAAGATCAATACTAACTTTATTTACTTTTACTATATTTGTGATGACCTAATGTTAAGGTCAAAGGACCTGATTTACACTTCTGATTTTAGGTACGTATATTTAAGAACGGATGCACTGCGCATGCGTAGTAACTTTCATACGCTATTTGCGTTGGACTTATACACTACGAACTTAGAATCTGTAGGTTCGTAGTAACATACGCAAAAATGGGCGTCCCATGAATAAGTAACTAGGCAGATTTGGGTGGAGAGAGGCATTTAAATGACCAAATAAAGGTGCGGTTATGCAGTTAAGTTCTTTAGTAGACGCCCTACAAGTTCAAATGCGAACCTACAGTTAAGGGAGCCCTATGGCACTCGTAAGTCACATAAGAACCTGAAAACCGGGGGCGTGCCGAGGAAGTTTCATTGCTATTAGTTGTGTATATTTAGGAACCTATCACGTTCTTAAGTGAATCAGGTCCAAAGTTAGGAATTGCAGAGAGGTGTAATAGAATAAGAATGACTCAGAGTAAATACAGTAAATACAGTAAATACACACTGGGTAAGTTTTTTACATTTTGTTTACTTATTGTAATTTTGTTTACGTTAGTTTGGATCAGAAAACTTTAGTTTGTACACATTAGACACAGAGTAAATGTTAATTATAACTTCAAGATGTACAATACCCCTCAGTTTGACCAGCAAACTGTTAGATCTACAGTAGATTAATATAATTAATTGACAATTTAAAAGATTATTAATAATTACAATCAATTTCCCATTAAATTTCTTCACTTATCGCCTTCTCCTCCAACACAATATTTTAATTATTAATTACAAATTCTACCATTAAATTATTTCTAATTAAATTTTCCCTTAGTAAAACAATTAATTCATAAATGAATATCATCCATTAAGAAGATTGTACACTTATATTAGGAGAAACAAAATTACTGTGACAGGCAAAGTACATTAACTTATACACTTTCAGAGTCCCCGTTGTTTCTTTCACCCTTCTCCCCTTCTCTCCTCTCTGCTACAGCCACCTTCTCTCTGCTCTGCTCTGATGTCACCCTTTTAGTTCTCTGCTACTGTCACCAGCACTTTCCTAACACTGTTCTGTTGTCTCTCCTTTGTTTACCGTCACTATCACTTTATTCCCTTTATTTCCCACTTTATTTATCTACTCAGTTGTTGCTCCTGTCACTCACAATCACCGACACCTCTTCCCCATCCGCTCTCCACTGACACTCCTCAGCTCACCACCGATACTTTTCCTCACTACCACCGATACTTTTCACAGTCTCACTGTCGTCTCCTCAGCTCACCACCTCTTGCACCACCACCGCCACCTCTCTTTCTCAATCCGATTACCCGAATCTGATCTTTCTCAATCCGATCACCCGGATGTGCTAGCTTCTCCCAATCTGCTCCGCTGCCTCCCCGTCTCTCTCCGCCAATATCACTCTCTCCAATTCTGCCTCAATATTTCTCTTTCTCTTCTCCCCTCTCCTGACACACTCTTTTTCCTTATTCACTCCATCGTCACTCCTACTCTCTTCAATCACCGCTTCCAACTGACTCCCAATGGTCGATCACCTCATACTACTTTTTCTCTTGACAACTCTTGACAGCTGACCATTGCCTAGCAACGTACCTCGTGCCAACCTGTACACAAAACTGAGCTCAAGACCCATGATTTTTGCACAGTCTTGTAACGGCGTTAGAGCAGCATTATCACATTATAATGGTAGAAGGTGCACCCCACTCTCACAACCCTCAGGGGCACCACATATTTACTTAAATTTTTGTTTCAGATCTGTAACTAGGCAAGGAGAGGGGAGTGAACGTCACTGGCACTAGCCTGTTTCGGAAGGAGTTCTGTAGACTTGTGCGGAACTGTTGCTCTCCTTCCATGGCACCTCAGCATGCCTAACCCATGTCTGGCGGCGTTTAGGCATGCGGATTGAAAGTGCTGGCCCCTTCATGCCCCAATGTTACATGTCAAGGGGACTTGTGCAACAGATTTCCGTTGGTCCCTTCACGCACTCAGGACCGGATCCACTCTTGAGAACGACACCTCTGGAGTGGTGTCTGGAGTGGTGTCTGGAGTGGTGCGCACGTGCACCATCCAAACACACTAAACACCTATTGGACCGACCGCTGATTCGCTTGTGTGACTTTAGGCTGCCTTATGGCAGAGTTCTATAATGGAACTCCCCATAATGGAAGAATGCAATACTCATTGCCCTAAGACCCTCACAGAAGTCCTCAGAACTATACAGACAAAATGGGAAACACGAGTTATACTGAGTGGAGTGATCATTAGATGCATTAAAAACCAGTAACGTAGGGTTGTGATCTGAGATCACAATGTTCTTTATGGTCTATGTTCAAATTTTAGGAATAAGGGACCGTATTCAGAGATTGGGTCGCAATTATACACGGACGGTGCATGCCAAACCCCCTCACACCAATGTGCTTTCGGGAACTTGCGCCTCCATAGACCTCCTGTAACTTTCCGTGTGCTGTCCTGTGCATATATGTACTCTGTACGTGCGTATCTTGATAATTGCGCTCACTTTCCTTCATTTAAATGCCTTCCCCCGCCCATTTTTTTATTTTATTCTCCCATGCAAATTTTTACGAAGCAGATCTGGACGTATGTATCAACGTGCGATTCACAAGTCCGTCCGTGAGACACTTCCGTGCGTATAGTCTACGTGAACTATGTATAAAAAGTTACTACGCATGAGCAGTTGAAATGTACCTAAAAATACGCATGGAACTGGCCGGTAAAACGGATCTCTGAATACAGCCCAAGATGCTTTACAGCAAGTATATAATCAATGGGTAAAGAAGTTCTGTGAATCCGTGCCCACACAAACATAGGAATAGCCACACCTCCTAAAAAATTTGTATTGGCTGGTGTTTACCTCAAATTACAAAGGTGCTACCATGCAGAGAAAAAATCATTGTAAAATTGTAAAATACAGAAAAAGTTGACCAAACGGTAAAATAGTTTTTGCTTAGTGTACAAAGCCCTTCCCTCACATCTAAATCAAACATGATTTACTAGTGCACAGGTGTTGTGCTGGAATAAGATTTTAACATGTAACAAGAAAGAAAAACAAAAAAAATCTGAGGGCCTCATAGGTTTGAGGAGACATTAGCGACTGGGGATTGCTAATCAACAGGAAAGTAAGGTTTGGAAATAAATGTATCAAATGTATTGGGAGATGGGGATTGTTAGCAATTTATAAGGAGACAGGAATAAGGACGGCATGTTGGTTACATTATTTAAGTGTCCAACTAAAGGCTGCTGTCACTCTTTGCTGAAATTTGAAAGCAGAGTAATTTATGCTGTTAAGCTGACTTTGTTTTTTCCTTTCAGACGGGGCATTGTGCACAGTAGCAGTTGAGGTCAGTTGAAAGCACTGGTGAATGAGGAAGGGGTAAAGCTACGTTGACATAGATCACAACCCCTCAAAGGCAATACTATGGGAACCATCCTCAGGTGTTGGGGGTGTGCTTAAATGACAAGGTTTTATGCTCTAGTTAGCTAGCTCATCTGGGGGTTGCTGAGGACAAGGGCTGCTTATCCATCACCATAAGTGACATCGCACTTGCTTATCCAAACTAATTAATCTCTAATTAAATTTTTCCACTAATTAATACATCGTGTCCCCTTTTATAAATCCATTTATGTCTCTGTGTCAATTGTTTTGGTAAGGGGCTGGATTGAATTTTGTCCAAGTGAGTCCTCAGCCGTTTGCCGTTTCATTTTAAAACTTGGAAATTCCATTCACTTTGTTAAAACCACACACAAAAACATCAAACGGACATTCAGAGGCAAACATTCCCAGCATTAAATAGCTGAGTTGACAAGAAATATATAATACCTCACAATCAACAAGTTCCCATTAAATAATATATATAATAATAGCGCTCCGGATCCAGACCTGAATACGTCAAGTCACTTACACACGCAAGGTGCGTAAGTGGCCAGATTTGACTGCGCCCTCCAGATGTTATACTAGGGTTACAATAGTAACCCTAGCGTAGCAAGATTTGTACGGAATTTGTATGGAAGATTTGTAGCAAATGGGCTGTGCTTCCCCTCCGCCCACTAAAGTGCCGATCAGTGGTCGTACGGACTGCTGATCTGCACTATGGACTTAGCATAAGCTGCCATAAAGCCCGCACAAGAGAGGGAAGTGACAAGGGGCTGCACTTCCCTCTCTCTGTTGGACGGACAGACCCCCACTCATACAGAAAGCATGCGGGGGTCTGGATCCGGTCCAGCAAGTCTAATGCACTCACTGAGATTATTAAAAACAGCAAAGAATGCATCTGTTTATACAGGAAAAAGGGTAACATGGGTTGTAACAGCAGGTTAGTATATAAAGACGGATATCCACCTTGTGTAGTGCAGAAATTGCATGCCATACATCAATGTCAGAGTAGTTAAGGACAGCTAAGCAGATGACAACAGTTAGCATATAAAATACTTTGCCATCCATCGTATTCCTGATTACCTTCATGAAACCAGTAGACGGCATTGTATTCTATATGCTAAATGTTTTTATCTGTTCAGCTGTACACTGAAATTGATGTATAGCATGCCATTTCTGCCCCTTACACTGTGGATGTCTGTACATCCCTGGAAACCCTTCTGTCTTTATAAACCAATATATATATGTATTCTTTATATATAATTATCCATTAAAATATGCGAATTGACCTATGCTATTAACAGCCTTGAACCTTATTACTTACCTGTATTTTCACAAGGGTGTCAGTTGCTAGTTGCTAGTTTAAGGTTCAAGGCTGTTAAGTGTGTTGTCTTAAGTGTTTACAGAGGATAAACAGGACTTGTTTTGCTAATGTAACAGTACAACATTTCTATAACTCATTTCTGTGTAATAAGGTAACTTTTAGCTCATAGGAAAAAAGCTTTCCATTGTATATTTATATTATTCCTACACAGATTGTCTAATTTGAATACAACACCACAGGCTACATAGAACCATCACTGCATGCATAATTAGATAGTATTAATGTGCTTAAGAGTCAGACCAATGATGGCATTAGATAAGTATAGATGTTCAGAATATTTGTAGCTTAACTACAGTACAGAATTATATTAAAAGAAATGCCAAGACTGATTTCTGATGAGCTTGCAATTTAAGGGGGTCAAAAAATACACTTAAATTAATTTAAAATGAGTTTCAATGTCGAATGACAACTGATAAGAAAAATGAACTGAGCATGTAGTCCTTATTTGACTTATGAATTTGTGAAAGAAGCATTCTGCTTTTTATTTTGCAGTCATAAAGAGCCGAAACCTATTTTAAGAAAAGGACTGAAAAAAAAAACTCCTTTGTTGCTGCTTGTCCAGTACTGGTGCTGCAGTACCAGGGCAGAGTTCTGGATCCTGTGGGAGGGCGGGGGTGTAGATTGTACAGTAAGGGCTGGCTTCCATTTTGTTAAGGTATGGGTATCTGGTGTGTGTACAAGCAGGGGGTAGGTGGATTCCCTCCCCCATATGGAATTATGATTGCAGTCGAAATGGACACCTGCTGATGCTTAGTCCTTGTAATTCTGGATCTCGTCCAAAGTACTTAAACCATAGGTTCTAATGATCCATTTACAAAGTGATGTTATCAATCTACAAAATAAGTAGTTCATAGAAGTGTGGTGAGTTGTACCTTTGAGGATTTGTAAGTAACTATCTATTTTTCTGTCTTTCTAAACTGCCTTTGGAAAACAAAATTTCATGTGCATCTCACTAGCATTTTATTACTCCCTTAATTTATTCCAATGACTATTTTTTTCCCTCTTTGGATGGTGGAGATTTGCCTATTGATGCAGCTACAGATGTTCACAAAGACCCACCCATATCATATAGCATTTGCTGAGCTATGAAAAGAACAGAGTGGCAGCATCTTCAGTTCATCTTTCAAAAGATGTGAATTCAGAGAAATATTTTGCTGACTTGTTTTGTTTTTGTTCTTGATTTTGTTAAACCATTTGTAAATAAATTCCCTCCTGAAATAACATTATATTATAAAAGCTGTTTACATTTTTATGAGTGCGTATGCATAAATAAGTGAGTGTGTTTGTGTAATTTACTTTTTCAAACCTCTTCATAGCAAATATTAAGGTAAATTCTAATCATGACTTTTCGGCCTACTATCATTCAGAACAATGTAACGGTATCTTTAACAAGTCCTTTAGAGGAAATTGCTAGAGCTGTTGAAGCAATTGGTCCAAACTTGAGTTGTAAAGTAATCATGCTTAAATCTGAATGCCATTGCATCAAATTGCAGGTAGATGGGTTGGAAAATGAGCACACTCTTCTCTTTCTGGTAAAACATATACAACATTACTTTATATTATTGTTCTGAATTTTAAATCTGGATGTAAACCTGCTCTCTCATAAACATCCTACTGACCCATTTGGAGAACCTTTAGATTAGTAATAAGGGAACATAGAGCTTGCATTATGCTGCAAAATGTTTAACTCTTGTGATGAAAAGTATTTTAATTTATTTGTACATTCGAATAATGACTTCCTATCAACATTTAGAATTAGACAAAGTACCACATGTTATAGAGAGCTCCCAGAACAATCATTGGCTCATATCTATGTGTATTATTTATTATTTAATATAAACAGGAAATGGCCCTTTCTATGGTGTTGCTAAGGTAAAAAAAAATGATTTTCTGATCTGCTGTGCTTTCAAAATATATCACAAATTACTTATGACCTAATATGTATAAACTGTATTAGTAAATAGACATAGCACAAGATTAAATGCATTCTCAAGACACAGACAAGATCGCGGAAAGTTTTAAAACATTAGAATTGCAATAAATCATAACAGCAGAAAGAGAGGAATGAAAGACAAATAGTAGTTATATTAAATAATAAAGTCAATCCATGGCCCAGAGATAAATTCATGATGCTGGTTCAAAATGTACTGCTTGCCATGACTCAATGCTGGGTAAGCTATACACACAAAAAACTGTCCTAAACATAGCAATATCATTTCAGAAAGGTGGGGGCAGGATACTTTGAAGTTCTTTGACGATTGTGGTCTTCTTAGATTGTAGTCTTAAATAGACCCTTTCAAATCACCATTAAAAACCTAAGTTTTTGGTGGTGATCTGAAAGCTACCAGGGTCCAGGGTACTGGACTTAGACACAGGAAAAAAGAAAAGTTTTTCCTGTGTCAGACCATGGCAAGTGGTGGTGAGAAAGGTGCTGACCCGATATGAAAAACCTAATACACCCCATTGGAGGAATTTGTTTACTGTTGCTTTGCTGCCCATTCACAATGTCAGGGCAGACCCAGGACCCAGAATGTTTTAAGGGACCGACCCGACTTTTTTTTTTTCATGGAAAAGCCCCGGTATTAACCTGGGTAGAGAAATCCCAGTTATTGGCGGGGTGACGATCTGAACGCAGCATGAGGGAGGTATGGTCTCTGTTCATACCAACAAAGAGTGAGAGTAATCAGTTAAAAGAAGGGTTTAACAAACCGAGTAAAGCAGTATATATATATATATATATATATATATATGTTTGTGTTTTTTTCAGATAGGTTCCCACATTTATTTAAATTGTGACACTATGTATTAACTATTGCCATTGTCATTTTATTGTTGGAATTTGCACTATGCTTCTTATACCAGAGACTGTAAAACAAGGAGCCACAATATGTGCACTGGAATATATAAAAAAAGGACTACACTAAAGACAAACTTTGCAATGTTAGAAAACCCCAAATCTACAGACTTATAGAAACAATAAATAAGTTTTCTTATATTTTAAACACACCCATATATAATAGTTAGATATTTATTATGTTTGTCCTTCAGAACTCTGAAATCTCCTTTTAGCTTTTCAATTTAATGAGGAAGAAACAATCTTTGAGGTAACAGCAATGTGAATTGTACATTAAGGGTTGTTATTTTCTAGCTTATATAGGACAGTACTTTGACCTTATCTGTTATAATAAAAGATAGCCAATTTAGACAGAACAACGAGCTGCCGGTAGAAATTGTCATAGTAGAAAATGTGTTTTGAAATCTTAACAATGAACTCCGATCCTTTGTTCATATCTGCTAGCAGTTTGTAATATTGATGATAGTTTTCCCACTAATAAAATGCATGTGACTTTTTTGAAGTTAGTAACTACTGTAATTGGATCAATAGAGGGGTGTGATATGTAATGCTGATGGTTGTAAGAATGATCGTTATCCTGTCAACACTAAATGTCTGACAAGTTTAACATGTTGACTTTACTCTAGTTATCTCAAGAACTGTGTTATAGAATATTGTAGTGCCAACACATACTGTTTTTGACATTACACAAACACTAAACCTCTAATTAAATGCAAAATATTAATGTAGATTGACTGTAGCGGCAGTCGGCAAGTGGGGACTGAGCAGGTCATATTGGAGGAGCAGGACTTGGGTTTTATGTGCCGTTGCGGTAGTTACAGTGGTGTGACCTCTTTTTCTCTTGGCTGCCAAGCAGATCCTGGTTGTTGCTAGGCAGCCATAGCTGTTGCTAAACAGCCAGGTTGATGTGTATAAAGCACAACCCTAGTTTCTACTCCAGGTGCTAGCCTGATTAATAGCTCTCAGCTGGTGCTTAACAGTCAGGATTCAGACTAACCAGAGTCCTCACGTGAAAGAGGACTGACATGGGAGTGTTCACTTTGATATTGCGTGCTAACTTCCAGACCAGAAGATGTGCCGGGGTCTGGATCAGGTCCATGTTTGTTTGTTTGTTTGTTTATTTGTTTGCATGTAAGGAAAATACTTAAGTTTAGTAGCAACAATATAAAGTTATCTAGAGCTACTATCTGTTGACTTATTATTGCTGTATGCTATTAAGTGCTGGATCTCTTGTGGATATTGTAGTAATTTTTGATCCTTTGGAAAAACCATTTCAATTGGTCTGTTACACACATGTGATATAATAATATACATTGTCCCAGCACATCCTTAAATACTAACTCTTTTCTCTATCTTTTACCCCGGTTACACTCTCCGCTAAGAAAATCTAATTTCCGAAAATTGGCCATTCAGACTTTTTTTTAATGAATGGGTGAAGTATGCCTAAAGGCATACTCAATTTGCTTTATCCCTCCGCAATTGCAATTTGTGTTATCCCTCCACCGTTAGCGATATCCCTCCGCCGCAGACCTGGAGCAGGTGAGTAAACTCAATGTGCGGGGTAGGGAGGGTTAGGGTCAGGCTGCAGTGGAGGGAGGGTTAGGGTCAGGCTAAATAATATATCATTTTTTGGCGGGAGGATAACTGCAGCACTGTGGCTCTTACATTTTAATACACTATTTTCTTTCTTTTAGTGCACACCACTATCAATTTAAAATAGCTATATTAATGACCTCTTTGAAAAAGAGCTTCGGTAGGCTCAAAACAGAGGTGAGCGCATCACACAACCGACACTTGGAACTACTCTGCGGCCAAACTCTAGGATGCTGTCTCCCGCAGTTCAATTTCAGAAACCCGGACCGGTTTTGAATGGGACTAGCTTTTATCTACATCTCATCCAGGATGTCTGGTATGCAGGGGGGTTGGTAGGTGGACTGTGTTTTATCCATTTTATTTATGTAGTTGGTTTTAGTGTATGTATTGTTGTAATAAATTGATATTATTTCTGACATACTGCACCAATGTTTCTATTTTCTCTGTTTTATATTACATGGGACTGAGGAAGGAACCATCGAATAAGAGTGATTATTAAATAACCTCTCCCCTAAAACTATAAATTACAAACTGCCTGCTATTAATTTACATATCCTGAACATTGTA
>WWET01006463.1:29703-48094 GCA_011038615.1 Limnodynastes dumerilii
TTATTGATTCTGTTTTATATATTTATATTTTTATTTGTTTTATATGTAGGTCCAGTTTAGAAATTAAGAGTGCTAGATGTTTTAGTTGTTTTATTTTTTTTCTTGAATTTATAGTCTACTATTATATTGGTAGACTTTACTAATAAAAAATGTATACATTTTAATTTATTAGTGCGTTAGCTATAAGTTTATATATAATGAACCTAGTTTTCAAAAAAAAAAAAAAAAATATTTCTACATATTTTCAAAACCAAACACAATGTATAATCATCATTCCAATGTCTTTAGTATTGTGTTCAAAAATGTATATGCTAACACAGGGAGCTGAAACAGGTTGCTGAGTGTCAGTCATCAGCTGTGTCTTGTGTTCAGGTCTGGATTGCTGTAATTGGGTGCACACTTTTTTCTAATCATGTGAAATGTAAAGATACACTGTAGAGATTGGGCATATGTTTAGGTCTGTATCAGGCCTATAAAACTCAGCACAAACCATGCTTTACAAAGCAAAAAGCTGAGTGCTAAACCTTTTCAATCAAACTTAAAACTTTTGTGTTTGCACTGATTATGTTAAGTGGCATTTCAGATCTCAAGTATATTTTTTGAATAATGTTTTTCTGATGAGTTGTAGTATCAAAAGTTAAATTGAAGGTAATTGCTCACAACAAAACTTGCCAATCAAATGCTGATACCCAAGAAGACTTAAAACACATTACACAGCGGGGTATCTGGATGGAAAATGAACTGCAATGCAGGTTAAAAGAGATGAGATTCAGATTTTTATTAAACTATGTAGCACAAGCTATTAAAGCAGCAGGTTGTATTCAAGACTTTATCATAGAAATGAACATATCATTCTTCAAATGGAACTTTCCACATTACGTATTTTAGAGTACAGCATTTTATATACAGATAATCTAGACCCTTTTATTGCCATGTAATTACTATAACAAATTATTTGCATTGAGAGTCCTGTTCCAACTACTGCAGTTACATTTTTCTGAATAAAAAAGACTTCTTATTTACTAATTTACTAAGGGGGTAGATCCAGAACTACGTTTGCCATACGTTTATTCGCGTAGCGTATTTTCGTGTGCGTACCTTCTATACCCTCCCCTAGTAACACCCCTTGAACGTACGTATTTTGTCAAGATAGCTTTCCAAACCCTACCTTAACTTTTTCCAACGTAACTGCAGTGATCCGCACACGTACGTATGGGCAACACGTATTTACGCAGCTAAGCACGCCCATACTGTACACTTTAAATACAAACCCCTGCCTACTTAATGTATTTCAGACGTATTTTGGACTCACATAAAATTGGCACGCCCACACGTAAGGATTTACGTGACACATATGTGAATGGCCCATACGTTCACAATTACGCTACGTTACTGAGCAGCGTATTTTCTATGGTGCGCATGCGCAGTACTTACCAAAACACGATTTTACGTCTCCACCACGTGTAAATTCTCTCACAAGCGTTGTTCTGGATCTGGGCCAAGGGCTGTAACAGTTTTCTATGAGGCAGATACTTTCCTTTCTTTTTTGCAAATTCTGTTAAAAGATAAAAGACTAATGAATTTGCTACCCGTTTAATTGGCTGTAATAACTGCAGTTAATTTGGAAGAAAGAATTTAGGAAAACAATTAAAAAGTCAAAAATACAATTCTAAAGAATAATAAAACATAGAAAACAGTCTCTATGTCATAATTCTACCCATGAAATAAGACTTCACTAATATAGCCATGTGCAACTCAATTTACAAAGTTACACTTCTCCCTCCCCCCGTTTCTAGTTAAAATATTTAAGGTTCTTAAGATTTTTCCCTCAGATAACCACTGTCTCTGAATATTTCACTGTCTCTGGTCTTGCCTGCCCCAACATGTGATGCTTCTAGGCCTATTCCAAATAAGAAATCTCTGAATCTTGGCATAAGTAGTGTTAAAAAAACAAGTGTTTAAGGTCCAAGGAAAAATACAACTTATTTTGTCTTTTCTACCTTACTAAGTTAGTTAGTAAGGTAGAAAACACAGTGGTCACAGTGATCAAGGTTCAAGGTCAGGGTTCTCCAGTGTCTAAAGCTGGGTACACACTAATTATCATGCTGATAAGTGTTTAACAAGCAAAATGGCAATCATGGAAAATAAAGGGTACGAACAGTCCGGAGTCCTCCTGATTTCCTGCTACCAACACTAAGCTTTATCAGCCGGGCCAGTGGAAGCATAGTTTGGTACTCACTAAGTTTGGCCCCCCAACATGATGCTGATCAGCCACAGGGGCTCTTCCTGAAACCTGTGGGCAATGAGTTTTGAGGTAATATGTTAAAATGAGAGATGAACGCCGACCCCTGTCTTTTGGTGTTTGTTCTAATTCATTGTCTGGTTTTGGTTTTTGGCAAAACCACCCTGAAATTTTTTGAGTTTGGTTTTGGACCTGTATTTAAAAAAAATGGCAAGTCAGCTATAATTATTTTGTATGTATTTTTGCTCCTACAGTATTAACACCAACAACATTCATTTCCAGTCATTCCAAGTCAAATTGGATGACCTCACAATATTGTTTTCACCAGTAACTATTGGCTACAGCAGCTAACCTAAGCAACAGACTGGTAGCACAAACACCAGGCAGTGTTTGTGCAAAAGAATGTAGCATTTTTATGAAACATAGTGTGGCACAGCAGTGTCAGGCAGGGTAGCAGTTTAATTTTCAATTTCTAGCTTAATAAACTATAACCCTATAGAATATTCTAACTGATTCAAAAAGAAAAAGACTAAGGCCAATCTAAAAAAATGGAAAAACTTTTGGACCCTTCTATAAATTATTTTTTTGTTAGATTAGAAAAATTAATGATCAACCTGGAAATCCCAAGTCTGGTACCATGTGGACTGTGAACTTTGTCATCAGTAGATCATGGATTAGTAAAGCTGTGTCATTTAACATGGTGAATCAACTGCTCCCAGAGAAGATGTGGTGATGAGATGAAATGTCAACTGGCTAGTTGGATGGGATGGTTGATTATGAAACCCCACAGACCTGTTTCAGCACATTTGTACGTTATTCCTTGAAATCAATGGGTGCTTGTGCAGCAGCCCAGGCAACATGCATGTGAGGACATGCAAACTAGCAATGTAGGAGCACCAACCACAACCTCAGAAGGTGCATGCTTCCACATCCGTATACTTTTTGTGTCCTGCCTATTGCCTAGTAGCTAGGACACCAGCCCATCATTGTCAGCAGGGGTATATCTATGGGTCCAGAGCCCCTGGCAAAGTAAGGGCCTGGCACCCACCCCCATATGTGCCTCCGTTCCCCCTCAGTACTCCCAGCCATCATATTCCTGCAGGATCCAGCCTCCACAGGTTTTCCTATCTTACCCCCTGTGTCCTCCCAGACTGTCAGCTGCTTAGAAGTGAAGTAGCGTCGCGCTCCTGCGGTGGCCAAGACTTTAGAGAAATTAAGTCCCACGGTCATAGAGAAGCCTGTGACTACGGGACTTCATTTACCTTAAGTATCGGCCACCGCGGGAGCACAACGCTACTTCACTTCTAAGCCGCTGACAGTCTGGGTGGACACAGTGGGTAATATAGGAAAATCTGGAGCGGGGGGTGGGGGGTTACTGACCAGCGCGGCACTAAGGTGACATAACTATCCCTTAGCCACGGATGGCAGCGCCAGGTAGCACCCCACTTTGGCAGGTACCCCTGGCGGGTGCCATCTTGGCCAAGAGGTAGATACGCCCCTGATTGTCAAAGGTGAGAAGAATGATGACCAAATAGTGGCTAGCAGCCTTCTTTTAAGAATCATCTACATTGCCACACGTGGCTGGTCATAGTGCTTGACTTCCGTATGCTCACCTGCTCTTAGTCATCAGTCTTTGAGTCTTGGCTATTCCTTATTGTGATTTTGGATTATGCCCTTCTACCTCCATTGTTCCTAGTTTTAGTGACCCTTCTGCTCCTAGTCTCTATCTCACCTTTCTCCTCTATAGTCACCTTCCTTCCTGTGTTCCTGCCTGCTTTTCTTTTGTGGTTGTGTGAATGTGGTTTGTCTGTGTGTGAACCTTTGTATTTTTCTCTGCTCAGATGTTTTTTTTACCATGCCTAATTTTCCCAGTGTGATTTCCATCTTCTAATGTGGTATTCTTATACGTTTCCTGTGTTCTGTATTCTGCTGCTTTCACTCTTGCCCTTTTTCTATCTCTGGGTGTCAGTTTTATCACGCTCTCTGAAAGTTATTCTCAGGTACCGCAACTTACCATGACTTCGCAGCCCAGCCTATGTTCACCATCAGGAGCTCTAGTGAAGACCAAACTTATAGTTAGACATTGCGGTTTGATGAACCATATCATCAACACTCTCATCACTGTTGTTTATATCATCATCGCATAATATTAGCTCCATCCCATGTGTTGTTCATTTGTGCAAGGGTATCTAAATATTTTTTTTTTTTTAAACCCTTGTACTGAAAGGGACTGTTTGAGGTGCTAATTTGTACACTATTATTCAAATAATCCTCCACCATTTTATAGATAGATACTGTGTCTGAGTGAGACAAGCTAGTGGTTTCATGTGGAGATGTCTTTTAAGCCAGACCAAATATCATAATCTATGGTTGTGGTGCACTGTCTTAATCACCAGTGTTTGAAAATGTCAGTTGTTTGCTGGCAGAAGCATTTCCTAGGGAAGTTGAAGCAGGTGACGTGTCATGTGCAACTTCAGCTGATAAATTACTCTCAAATAACTCTTTGCATCTCTAAAGACCTATGTCATTTGAAAAAAAAAATACATAACAAGGACTTAAACAGATTTTTCTCCATGTCACTCACCGAGCTCAGCACCAGTCCGGAAACGGACCACGCTGGACCAGAGGCGCAGAGTATAACCCCAAGCCAGGTATTCACTAGAGCCCCTGATGGTGGGGATGGACTTGGCTGCAGGCAAGGGGCAGGTTGCGGCCCTCTAGACAAACAGACAGACACTGAGACGGTGAGGTAAGATCCAAGGAGAGCAGGTGTAGTAGTTGCAGGTAATGGAGACACTGCTACAGAGGCTGGAACAATGATAAGGCTGGAGCTAGCTGGAACCAGAGATACAGGAACAGGAGCTGGACTCTGAAGGAACCAGGAACCAGGAACCAGATGAAGTAACGCAAGCAGAGGACTCATGGCTACAAATCAGCAGACAGGATAGCTATTGTTCTGACAGCAAAATGCTGTCTGAGAGAGACTTAAATAGACCAGGTGGAGAGGGAATCAAGCAAGGCAATCAGCAGCACCCGAGAGGCAGCAGAGGGAGAAAACCAGGAAGTGCTGAACTAAGGAAATCATGTGACAGGCAGAATGTAAACAAAAGCAAAGTGCAATGAACAGAGAAATGAAGGAATCGTGACACTCCATCAGCTTAGTTAAGGGGATACCATGTCTTATGCTGGCAGCATATGAACTTACTTCATAGGTATCAATTTCAGAGGGTTTTTGTATCTTGCATAAAACAGGTTAGAATCCCCAAATCCTTATCTCATGGCTTGATGTGTACATCTTGAGGGTTTATTGTTGTTTATCAATTTGGCCAGAGTGCATAATGAAAAGTGGTGCAAGACGGAATTGTCCTTGAAACCTCCCACGCACTCTTACATTGGACGTACATAGTTTAACATACCAAGCACTTCAGCGACAGGGATTATTTTGAAGTGGTTTGTTTGGGTCACCTCTTAGAATGGCCCTATTTTGAACGGGCTGTGAATTTGATTGCTTTTTCTTCGAAGAGGCAAATCAATCGATTCCCCAGACAACCCGAAGATGGAGCTCTGAATGGTATGTTGAAATATTACTGCAGCCCTTTCCCTAATCCTTACCCTAAACTTCCCCTTCCATTACCATAACCCTCCCTTCCCCACAGCCTGACCCTGGCCCTCCCTAACCTGAAGCCATCCCCATAGCCTGACCCTAAGGACACTCGGATTCTACACTTCCTATTCCTAATTATTAAGACTTTTATTTAGTAGGTCCCGATACGTGCAGTTGTTTGTTTGCCAATTCTCATCTGTAGTCCTGTTTAGTAAAAAGGGGAGTCTTCTTTGTGTCTGTTTTTAGAAGAACAAAAAACAAAACAAGAGTTTACCCAAGGAGAGGAAAAAGCGGAAGGTTCAGAAACCAAAGTAAAAACAAGATCATCAAAAAACATAAAAAAAGAATAAGCGGATTTAGGTATTTTCAATTTGAGCTCCCATATCTTAACTTCCCCCCAATGGAAAATCTTAGCCAAATAATAAGATTAACAAATTTAACACCATTATAGACATTCATAAATTCATTAGAAAATT
Source organism: Limnodynastes dumerilii (assembly GCA_011038615.1). Taxonomy (NCBI): domain Eukaryota; kingdom Metazoa; phylum Chordata; class Amphibia; order Anura; family Limnodynastidae; genus Limnodynastes; species Limnodynastes dumerilii. The sequence continues at coordinate 36,026 of WWET01006463.1, forward strand.
AATCCTTAAAATGTTTTCACTAAAATCAACCAAAAACACGAAACCCATAGAGAAAGATAGGTAGAATAGATATACTCACACCCAATTAAAACCCAAATCCACCTTCTTCTCCACCTTTCAAAAACTTGTAGATGAAAATATTAAAAAATCAGTACTAAGAAGGAAAGGAACAAAAGAATAAGACCAAATGTAACCAAGCCATAACAGAACTACAAGAGAAATGGGATATTTTCATCAAAGCAGCCGACAAGGGAGGGGGAGTGGTCGTACTTAATACATCTGACTACATGAAGGATGCATTCAACCTACTTCAGGATACTTACCAACCATTGAAACAGGAGCCCAAAAAACTTTTCAAAGAAAAAAAATCAGTCAATTACTACAGTTGTTTTTTGAATTACTACAAATGACCCTCAATGAAGGTATAAATGTACAGCATCCCAAAATTCTGGTGTTTTATTATCTACTCAAATTAAACAAAGACAGAAACACAGGAATTAACTCACTGACAAGCAATCTCTTCCTATACATAGATACTTTTCTAAAAGAAACAGTGAATAAAAAACCCTTCTTCCTAAGGGACATCACATACATACTCCAAATATTAGAAGAAATCAGTGATGTGCCAAAAACCCAAAACAACATAAAATAAGAAAACTACAAATATATAAGATTAGATATCATAAAAGGTGAGGAAATAAATATAAAATCCTCCAAAAAATTCTATCTATATCTGAATATACCCTCACCGTAGTTAATAATATATATAAATAAATGTACCCTAAAATGCAAATGCAACAATCAATCAATAAATACTGATTTAGTTAATCAATAAAACACCCTTTTAAAACTGACAATGTGCAGAAAAGCTTATTTCATCAGGACTCAATGCTCAAAACAAATAGAAACAATGGGCTGCATCCAGACCTTGTTAAGTGCAAGAACTTAGTTACTCCTGGGCTAAACCATGTTGATTTCAGGGGAGTCATATTTCATCTGTTGCAAACAGTATTAGAGTTGAGAGGTGATGTTTCCTTCCCCAAGTCTAAATAACAGTGTGATAGTAACACTGGTCAGTATCTGTGAGCAGTAAGCAATTTAAAGATATATCCCTGCATGCAAAGAATACAATTAACTTGGCTCCCCCTGAAATCAACATGGTTTAGCCCTTGAGTAACTAAGTTCATACACTTAACAAGGTCTGGATCCAGCCCAATGTGATAATAAAGCATCGGTTCTAAAGTCAAATAAATAAATAAATATTAATTAAGTTAATAAAACCACCTTATTAAACCTGAATAAAGTGACAATGTGCAGAAAATACTCTTCTATGCAAGGCTCAGTGCCAAAAAAACAAATAGAAACAAAATAACAAAAGAGCGTCAGTGCTGCTGGCAAATAAATATAAATTTACCATAATAAATAAATAAAAGTGTGTGTGTGTGTGTGGTGAAAAAAATAATAAAAAGATAAAATATCTAAAATAATCTGACAGAATAAATAGTCAATCCCATGAGGTTACCGATGTTTATACTGTTGGATATCAAAGAATATAGATACGGTCCCCAAACAGAGTACTGGATCAAATGCTGGCACAGTGTGGAAAAGACTCACAGTTCCAATGTACACTGTTAAAGGAACAAATTGTACAGTATCTTAAATCCAGTAATTTACAGGATCCCAAGCAGCATGGATTCACTGGTGGAAGATCATGTCAAACAAATCTTATTGAATTTTTTGACTGGGTCAGTAAAGTATTAGATAAAGGGGGAGCTGTAGACATAGCTTATCTAGATTTTAGCAAGGCTTTTGACACTGTGCAACATCGAAGACTGTTAAATAATCTGGAAACTTTAGGATTGGACTTAAAGCTAGTTGCATGGATACAATCTTGGTTACAGGATAGACAACAAAGGGTTGTAGTAAATGGAATCTCTTCTGGGGATGGTAAGGTAACCAGTGGAGTACCCCAGGGTTCTGTACTTGGACCAGTGCTATTTAATATCTTTATAGCTGATATTGCCTGTGGTAGTGAGGGGAAAATCTGCCTTTTTGCAGATGACACCAAGATATGTGACAGGGTAGACACGCCAGGTGGGGTAGAGAAAATGAGGGATGATCTAGGTACACAATATTTCCTTAATGGCATTACATTAGAATCTACCGAGGAGGAAAGGGATCTAGGAGTCATTATTTCCAGTGACTTAAAGGTAGCCAATAAATATAACAAAGCACTGAGAAAGGGAAGTCAGATGCTTGGTTGCATAGGGAGAGGAATTAGTAGCAGAAAGAGAGAAGTAGTGATGCCACTTTATAAATCATTGGTACGCCCTCACCTAGAATACTGTCTTCAGTTCTGGAGGCCATATCTCCAGAAAGACATAAATACATTAGAGACTGTGCAAAGAAGAGCAACTAAAATGGTCCATGGCCTTTGTAACAAATCATACCAAGAAAGGCTAGAGGAACTAAACATGTATAGCTTGGAGCAGAGAAGGGAGAGGGGGGACATGATAACAGCTTTCAAATACATCAAGGGTTGTGACCAGCTAGAGGAGAGTACCATTTTTCAAAAGAAAAGGTGTAATAGAACACAAGGGCATGAATATAAACTGGAGGGTGGTAGATTCAAAGGAAATGTGCAGAAAAATTACTTCACTGAAAAGGTGATAGATAAATGGAATATTCTCCCATCTGAGGTGGTTGAGGCCAATACAGTAAAACAATTTAAACATGCTTGGGATAAATATAAGGGTATCCTAAATTGTAAACCAAATTGAGGGTAAATAGGGTCTAGGGTCAGTATAGTTTTTAATAAACAAATGGGCAGACTGGATGGGCCATGTGGCTCTTATCTGCCGTCACTTTCAAAGTTTCTATGTTACACAGATCTTAGGCGGTGTTGTTTTTACAATGCTATAGTAAAATACAGGAAAGTTAAAAACCAAAGCGCCATTCACTTCTGAGTCCCCTGACCGTCCAGAAGGATCCTCGGTGTGGGATATTCAGTCAGGAAGGAAGTAAACACTGTCTCTCCCCTCTTTGGACATGGAGGTTGCTATCCTTGTTGATAAAGTGATACTTTGCCTTAGTTGAGGCCAGCTCAATAAAGAAGATCCAAATGAAAAATGCTAAATAAATGTTTTTTATTAGTAGAAAACAAGGATAAAACTAATAATTAAGTAAAAGAAGTAGGACGTACTACCCACCCAGGGCAATACCACCTTGCTCTGATGTCAAGTCCCAAGATATGAGAGCTCAAAGCGGTGCTGCTAACAGCTGATAGTGAGGGGCAATCTACTACATCGGCAAATGACAAGTATCCCGCCAATGCATTTCAAATCTCAGCGATTCTTTTTCAAGGCTGAAGGGGCACTTGTCTACAATAAGGAGTATTTATAGCTCTTGCAAATAATTTCACCAATAGGAGGGATGGAAAAAGTATTATTTTCTCTCATATATACTATGATCTATTGGATACAGTTAAAAGCATAAAATTGTTCACTATAGATCATACATAAATACTTGCAAATAAAGAATAAAACGGTTTATAAATATGTAAACAAGGAGAGGAGATAAATAATCCCTTTAAAGTTCCTTCAATAGTAATAATTTCCAGTGAATTCAGTAACTTACAGGATCCCAAGCAGCATGGATTCACTGTGGGAAGATCATGTCAAACAAATCTTATTGAATTTTTTGACTGGGTCAGTAAAGTATAAGATAAGGGAGAGCTGTAGACATAGCTTATCTAGATTTTAGTAAGGCTTTTGACACTGTGCCAAATCACAGATTGTTAAATAAGCTGGAAACTTTGGGACTGGACTTAAAAATAGTTGCATGGATATGATCTTGGTAACAGGATAGACAACAGAGTGTAGTAGTAAATGGAATCCCTTCTAGGAATGGTAAGGTCACCAGTGGAGTACCCCAGTGTTCTGTACTTGGACCAGTACTATATAATATTTTTATAGGTGATATTGCCTGTGGTATCGAGGAGAAAATTTACCTTTTTGCAGATGACACAAAGATATGTAACAAGGTAGACATGCCAGGAGGGGTACACAAAATGAGGAATGACCTATGTAGACTGGAGGAATGGTCAAGAGTGTGGCAACTGCAGTTTATTGCCAAAAAAATGCAAAATCATGCACTTGGGGCACAAAAACCCAAAAACTCAATATAGTATTAATGGCACTACATTAGAAACTACTGAAGAGGAAAGGGATCCAGAAGTCATTATTTCATGTGACTTAAAGGTAGCCAATCAATGTAACAAAGCAATGAGAAAGGCAAGTCAGATGATTGGTTGCATAGGGAGAGGAATTAGTAGCAGAAAGAGAGAAGTAGTGATGCCCCTTCACAGATCATTGGTACGACCTCAACTAGAACACTGTGTTCAGTTCTGGAGGCCATATCTCCAGAAAGACATAAATAGATTAGAATAAAAACAGAATGGAAGTCGCTCAATCAATTTATAGGTAAATGTTAAACAGGTGCGTGAAAGGCAGGGGGTTAATCTGCTTGCAACAGAAACAAAAGGGAAAAATAGCCTCAGCACACTGCCATAAACCAGTAACAAACTATACTGTTCTATATGTAAAATAAAACACAGAAATGTTTGTTACACATATTTGTACAAATATGCGATAATCCACCAGCCACCGTCAAGGCCTTTCTGTATATGGTGGTCCTAACTCTAACAATGAGAGTCCCAATGTTGGGTCACATATATATATTTATAAATTGAGAGCCAACTTACCTCAGGAGACACCCCTTAAAGTCTCCAAAATGGCTGCTGTGGAACAGCTCTCCCTCTCAGCAACTGCTCCCAGACATGCCCACAAACAGAATAAAAACAGAATGAATAAATAGATTAGAGACTGCAAAGAAGAGCACCTAAAATGGTCCATGGCATGTGTCACAAATCATACCAAGAAAGGCTAGAGGAACTAAACATGTATAGCTTGGAGCAGAGAAGGGAGAGGGGGCATATTATAGCAGCTTTCAAATATATCAAATGTTGTGAGTTGCTAGAGGAGGGTGGCATTTTTCAAAGGAAGAGGTGTAATAGAACACTAGGGCATGAATATAAACTGGAGGGTGGAAGATTCAGAGGAAATGTGTGGAAAAATTAGTTCACTGAAAGGGTGATAGATAAGTGGGATAGCCTCCCATCTGAGGTGGTTGAGGCTAACACAGTAGAACAGTTTAAACATGCTTGGGATAGATATAAGGATATCCTAAATCCTAATTAAAATGAGGGTAAATAGGGTCTAGGGTCAGTATAGTTTTTAAAAAACAAATGGGCAGACTGGCTGGGCCAAGTGGCTCTTATCTGCTGTCACTTTCTATGTTTCTATGTTTCTACAATTTCAATTAATGGGAGGAATATTATTCAGATTACAAATGTCATTTAACATGACTATCACAGACAAAAATACTAATAGTTCAACAACTAAGTTCACAATAAAAAGACAGAAGTTAGATTGTTCTTGTTGAGGGGGAAAGAACTGCACATTAAAAACCCATAGGTAAATCTAAATAAAACCCAGGAGAGTATAAATATATAAAAAATATAAGAATATATGTATATGAGAAATATATATATATACTGTATATAAAATGGAAGATATAAAAACATCAAACTATATTTTAAAAAAACATATAAAACAGGAGTATAAGACAGATACAAGGAGTAGGTAAATTCCAAATCTAAAATAAAGATACAAATTGGGCCAAACGGCACCAATCTACATACTCAATAAAGATTCAAAAGGCTCAGATTTCAGTAATTGCCATAATCTTATCAACAAATAAATAATTAAAGTAAAATAAAATATGGTCCCCTGAGTCTATATTAACACCTTGCAGATTGCAAAAATACAATAATTAACATAATTGTATTAATAAACGAATAGTTAAAATTAATTAAATCATGGTCCATTGATTCCGTACTAGCACCTTACAGGTTCAATATATATGGTAGATTGTTCTGCGGTAATGGGTCTTTCTTGGTGGTCCCTCAACCAAATACTGGCCCAGTCTTTTCTTGTTTAGCTTTGAAGATCTGATGCGAGTGGGCGTTTTAAGGATAGTTTGACCACAGTGAAAGGTCCCTGATTAGATCCCCCGATGTGTTCTGGTTTTTTTGGACCATATTATTATAAAATCCATTTTAATTCAAAATCACTGTTGAGGCCTAGTAGGTAAAGAGACTTTAATTGATGAATCCATTTAAGCTTTCGCTAATCTGAATTCTAGGTCATTACTTCATCATCAATCATATCACAGAAGGACCTCAATCATTATAGGAATAATCACTGGTTAGGTAAATATAACTAGTTATCAGTACTGATTAAATTCCATCAGAGTCTTTTACAAGAACCATTTACAATTATAGACAGTATCAATAATATCTAATTCCCACAATGAGATAATGAAAGAATAAAAAAACATAATAAATAAAAATCTAAAAAAAATATATATTTTTTTTCTAAATTTTTTTATTAAACCTCAATCAAATAGGAGAAGGACCTAAATCAGTAAAAGCAAAATAATTGATAAGGTAAATAAAACTAGTTATCAACACCTATTAAACCCCAAAAGAGCCATTATATTAAAAAGCAAGAATACTATCTGGAAACCAACCATTTACAACAATAGGTTCTATTATCAAGAGTAAATAAGAAGACTACAAATGAGTAAAAAAAGACCCTATTTAGGACACATTTAATGAATGACGTTTTTACACTACCGTACCCACACATACTATGATATAAACAAAACACATATTAGAACCCCAAAAAGTGGTCAGAACCACCTAAACTTGTTAACCACACACATAAAATTATAAACTAAACCCCTCATAATTAAATTAGATAGTTGATTTTACTTGGAGAAGTAAAACCAAATAAACTGGATGTCACAACCAGTTCCAGCAGTAACTAGCTCCACCACCAGAGGTCCCCCATGCTCTCTTTTTGGCTTCTACTGCAGCTCTGGATTCTACCTAAGAGGCTGCACTTCAGGTTCTTGCCCAATTTCTGCAGCTTGTTAATTTTGAACCATGACACCAGTAGAGTCTGCATTTAACCCAGCTTCCAGCAGCAAGCCTTTGCTGGATCATTATTTGTCTCCTTGGTTTCGTTTGTGCATGTCTGAACTGTCTTCTGCTCCAGTTAGGACTTTCTGGACTTACAAGCTTCCTTGTGGGTTTATTGTTCTTAGCTTTACATTTAAGCTGGGCACACACTAGAGCGATTATCGGCCCAAACGCACGATTATCTTGGATTGGGCCAAAAATCGCTCAAGTGTGTGGTGCAGATTTATTTGGCAATTTAAGATAAAACGTTTAAAAAACGCTCGCCCGCGATTATCGCATCTTATGGCTTTCCCCCAGGGGAAAATCGTCCCATTTATCGGCAGCCACATGCTGGGAGCGATAATCGCTCTAGTGTGTGCCCAGCTTTACTCCCTGTGGATTTGTTTGGACTTTTTCCATTTATCTGGACATTCCTGCAATTGCCTCAGACCTTCTGCTCTTTATCTTTGTTTGTTTCCCCATGTTCATAGCTTTCCAGGTATCCTGGTGTATATTGTATTTGTCAGATTTTGCTGTTCCTTGTTCATATTGTCTCTTGCCTGTTTCCTGCTGTTTATTTCATTCCTGTATTCGGAGTCATTGTCTATTGTCAGTTTCTCCCTGTATCTCTGCATCTTGCTTCTGTGTTCTTGTCTCTCTTGCTTCTTTCTTAGTGTCTGTTTTATGTTCTCATTGCTACTGTATCTGTGTCCTGTCTGCTGCTCTATTCCAGTTCCGTGTCTTCTTACCCATGGCTTCTCTCTCTGTGTGTCTGCCTTATTTCATCCTGTCATTTCACTTCAACCTTGTATCTGCCTCCTTGATGCTTGTATTCTCCCTGTACTTTTGTGTCTCCCATTCTAGTTACCCTCTGCTGTTTGTCTGTGTCTTCAGTTCTTTCTTGTTTGCCCCTGTTTTCTGTTCATGTCTCATGTCTCATGTATCTCACCCTCCTGTGTCTCTCCCTGTGTTAGATTGTATGTCAATCCATTATCTGTGACTTTGTGGTTCCTCCTAATAAACTTCATTCAGTATTCTGTGCTTCCGTATTTACTTAGTGTCAGGCCCTTGGCATATCCCAGAGTCTCAAACACGCTATGGGATAATACTCTTAGTCACAATATAATTATGTCTATTCAAATTCCCATGAGAAGTTGAATAGGGAGGACACACAGCAGGACATAAATCACATATCGTATATTAAAACATAGTGGGATTTATTTATTTACGGTGTTACTAACCATGCACAACTAAAACTTGGTGACAGACGTGAGGAAAAAAAGTTATTAATACAAACAAGAAACTTCAATAAAACATTTCATTTGAAAAAAAAAATGTAATTGAAAAATACCAATAGAAAATTGAAATTAAGAGAATACATATAAACCTTAAATATCAGCAGTAGATCCACCCTGGGGCTCTCTGCTTCCAAGTACAATAGGGTACATGTATCAATTGGGAACATCAAATAGCCTCACTACTACTCAGACGCGACCCAATAACCGACTCCCACTAGGACCCATGAACAACTGTCATAACACAAACCAATCAATGAATGCGTGTATGGATTTAAAAGGAAGGTCTGAGCATTACCTATAGATTCCCTGAAGAAGTTGTTTACAGACGAAACATGTTGGGGAACATATACACAAATGGGCAGATGCTAAACTAAGTCCGACAGGGGAATTATGATCTGTAAGATCGTAATTCCCCTATCCTGTAGGTTGTGCACATGCGTACAAACTACTTATGATATCATACTGGCTGGCGTACATAACAGAATTACGTACGCCAATGGGTACGATAAAGGGGTGTTAACCCTATTTTATGATGGTCATATCTCCACCATAGAGGCTGAGATAGCCATGTAAAATAGGGTTAGGGGCGGGGGAAGCCCAGTTACGATCAGGTATGTGGCCGTAAGGGGCTTGCACTCCCCACTACGAGAATGGCCGTAATGACCTCGGGCGTCCGTCTGGATAAGGCCCAAAGACACTTGACAATGCACAAGTTTTTGCACTACTTTTATTTATTGTTTGAACCATTAAAGTGATTTGCTATAATTAATAGCGGGCCAGAGGTTCTTGTGCTTGCAATTTCCACCATACACTTCCCAAAAGCACAACATCATGGTCAGAGCCGTATCTGAGGAGACACTGAGGGGAATCCCAGTCAGTAACGGCGGGAACACACGTATTCTGATGCCAGGAACCCCCAGGAGACGACATAGCTGAAGCATCCCTCATCAAAGAAGTGAAGTAACAGGGGATACAGACAGCAGAAGACTGAACAAGGGACCAGTAGAACTGGAAAGAGAACGTGAAAAAGAACCACTTGCATGCAAAAAAAACAAGACTGACATCTGAAGTGTGAGTAGTTATTACACTTTTATTACCGCGACTATATCAACAGTGGTACACTAGATGGTTATTGTTTCTTTCTCTCTTTATAATATCCCTGAGCTCCTCTTTATATACGCTGGATCTATATTCTCACTTATTCAAATGTACTTCTAAACACAGACACAAGAAAGACCTTTTCACTAAACAGTACTATAGTAGAAAATTGGGAAACAACTGCACATATTAGGACCAACTAATTAAAAGTCTTAACAATTAGGAGTGGGACGTGTAAAATCCAAGTATCCTAACATTGTATAATCAGAATACCCAAGCACCAGCCCCTACTATCGTACAGTACTTAGTTCTTCAATATTTGAACTGAATTGTCTCCCCACTGGACATTAGACAGCTCCTCCAAGATTCATAGTATAAAGAGCACAGCATGGGGGTCACCTACCTATCCATACTGTGCATGGTACCAACACCTTCACACAAAATAAATGTGCAGTGTCACCGCTGTGTCATACTGGGCTGGATCTGCTGTGTACTGTAAATTGACTGTCAGTTTATACTGTACATATAAATTCTGCATCGGTGCACAGCTGTTTGATGCTGCATTCAGTGTGAAATTTACTCTTCAACGGTGGAGTGGGCCCACTCACCATGCAAACTTGATATGGATGGAACATATGGAATCAGCTATTAATTCTGAATCCAGACCACCAAGGATAAATTATTAAATAGAGGATGATATACCTTATACAATGTAATGTACACTGTACACAGTAACACAACTTCCTCCAAACGCATAAAATAAATCTGCAATGTGTCCCAACTATTTTATTAGTCTGAAAGAAGCACTGTTTCTGAATTAATATCAGTTTTTTTAATGAGAAAAAAGCCTATTAATATAATACTTCTTTAAGTCACAGCCCTACTAAGGGACTGTAGTAACGTAGAATCAGAGCTGAAGTGAATATTGCAAGGTGCACCAAAAATGATTTGCCTTGTAGAATCTATTGTACTTTACACACTGTACCTCCCCCTACAAAATGAATATTGTGCACCAATTTTATTTTATTACAGAAAAAAAGAGAGCCCTAATAAGGCCTGTTGTTTTCTATTTTTACTTCAGAACAAGTCAATGATACTAACCACGCAATTGGTTAATATCACTACTATACTGCCTTATTTAGCCTCAACACATGTAAGAACAAAGCTCCTTGACTACCACTCACAAAAACGATGACAAATAACAAGGGATTTCCTTCCGCAGAATCCAAAACCATTTCAACGTTTCTGGCCTCAATTTCAAATCCAAATTTGTCGAGAAGAACCAAGGCATACCTTGGTTTTACTCAGATCCCCCAAATTTGGATCTGTCAAATTTACACTGATTTGAACCTCTCATTTTTTAGTTAAAATAGATTTCAATATTCAGTTTGTCATTACAAAACTACAGTTGCCAGCAAATGTCACAATTGTAGATGTAGAACCATAAGTGCCATCATGTCCTAGCTCCATGGTAAGCAGCCACTGTAAATTTCAGAGAAACATGACAAACAAAAGCACAGAGACAGTTTAATCCATTTATTGAAATAAAAACTCTCCCTTTTTTGCCCTTGCTTATTACTCTTCACATATTCTAGAACCTTAACCTGACAACCTTGTCAGCAAAAACATAGAAAATGGTATATAACATTACATCTCTCGTTCAGTGGCTGATTGAACCAACCATCTTCAATGTAACAGAACAGAAAACTTGAAGAGTAGTAGGTTTTGAGCAAATGTGTGAAAACATTACTTCACTAAATAGGTAATGGATAAGTGGAATACAGGGCCGTCTTTTCCACTGGGCTGTTCGGGCTAGTGCCCAAGGGTCCCCACACATCAAGGGGCCCTTCAGCAGAGCCCAGTACTAGCCCAAACTGGCCAGCTCCATGTAGCAAGAGCTAGGGTTATTCCACATTTTCATGCATTTCACTCTGCCTACACAAGCAGAGGGGGCGGAGCTTCCCACTGGCACTGCAGGAAGAGGATCCACAAAGCAGAAGGAAGGAAGGAAGTGCAGGAGGCTTAGTTATGGTGATGGAGCAGGTAAGGTAAATGAGGTGGAACTGGAGTGTGTATTCTGTGGAGAGGGAGATGCCAGAAGGGGGGAAATGTGTAATATGTAATGTGGAGAGGGATATAAAAGAAGGGCAGGGGGTAGGTGTAATTTGTGGAGAGGGATATTAAAGAAGGGGGGAGGGGGATAGTGTAATGTGTGGAGAGGGATATTAAAGAAGGGGGAGGGGGATCGTGCAATGTGTGGGGAGGGATATAAGAGTAGGGGGTGTAATATGTGAAGAGGGAGATAAGAGAAGGGGGTGTATTATGTGAAGAGGGAGATTAGAGTAGGGGGTGTAATATGTTGAGAGGGAGAAACCAGGAGGGGGGGAAATGTGTAATATGTAACGTGGAGAGGGATATTAAAGAGGGGGGGGGGGTGTAATGTGTGGGGAGGGATATAAGAGTAGGGGGTATAATATGTGAAGAGGGAGATTAGAGCAGGGGGTGTAATATGTTGAGAGGGAGAAGCCAGGAGGAGGGAAATGTGTAATATGTAATGTGGAGAGGGATATTAAAGAAGGGGAGGGGGAT
>WWET01006463.1:48376-60543 GCA_011038615.1 Limnodynastes dumerilii
GTCTTTGGGCCTGATCCAGCGCTACGAAAATTCGCACGACGGGCGAATGCGAACGTACGCTCGTCGTATCAACCTACACGCCCCTAGCACTCCCATAGTAAAGTCCCTGCTTACGGCGGCTATACCCTACACTGGGTACGACCGTCGGCCGTACGAAAATTCGCAGAAAATACGCTGAGAAAATACGCTTAGCACGCCCATACTGTACAATTTAAATGGCTATCCCCACCTCCCTATAGTAAAACGGGTGCCCAGCCGACCATCGTATAAAAAATACGCCCAGCGAGCGAAAAATACGCTAACGATACGCCCGCTATTCGCTCATGACGCTCGGGCGACCGGAAGCTGTCATACTGGGCATGCGCATTGCGAATTTTTTGACGAAAATTCGCTTACGATGAGCGTACGCTCGCTTGCGAGCGTTGCTCTGGATCAGGCCCCTTGTATCTTTGAATCCAGTGTGACATTTATTTCTTTTAGCTTTATTAGAGACAGTGTTTTACTATTTGTCTTTTCTTGGTCAGTAATAACTACTTCACTTGTGTATCCTGCTACAAATGTTATCTCTTTTCAGACTTTGTACTCTTTACTGTGACAGTGATACTGTATGGAATACTGCATGGGAGCTCCTTCCTGTGACACCAGCATCACTAGGAAGGAGGAGAAGGAGCAGCAGTGTGCCGCGGAGGGAAGACTTCTAAAGGTAAGTGAAATTAATAAACACTAACAGGCTGGAGTGGTTACACATAGGTAATACGGTGGGGCTGGTGAGACATGATAGGGAACTGAACGGCTGGAAAGACATGATGGGGGGCTGGAGTGACATAACTTGGGAATACTGGGGGACATTTTTATTCATATGATGGGGGTGGGGGTAGGGGCCCCTGTGCATTGCTTTGCCCAGGGCCTACAATTCTGTTAAGACAGCCCTGGTGGAATGATTTTCCATTAGAGATAGTAGAACAATTTAACAATTTAAACGTGCTTGAGATAAACAGAAGTATAATCTTCTGAAGAAGAATCCTAAAAACTGTTGATGAAATCAAATAGGGTTTACGAGCCAATGTGTTTCAATTATTGACTAAATAAAATAATTGAATTTCATTCTTTGTCTTTCTTTGCAAAGTAGTCACTTTTACTGTTATCCATGAAACTTTGACTACCTAATCAATATTCCCAGCAGCCTTTACTCCAGTAACACTATTACACTTTTCTTGTTTTTATGTTACCATCACATTTTAGTATTTTTTGTCCACTGTTCATTTTAGATTACAGTATTTTGACCAGAAATCATTTCATTCAGGTTTGGTTTGTGAATTATAGTACATATTGAGAAATCATACCAGTGTATGCCTCATTATAGTTGCAGACAGACCTGAATATTTAACATAATTTAGCTTGCTGATGGTGCAATCAGTAGCAAAGCACATAACAAGCATCTGTCCTAGACTTTTTTTTATGATAACAGGAAATGGTAAAAAGCAAATTTTTAAAGCCAATACTAAATGTGTTTTGAGCAGCTCTTAAAGTGAACAGTTTTGAAGTTGGCCATTAGTGCTCTATCAAAGAAAATCTTTTATGCTGTTCTCAAGTAGTCCATTTTGTCCATTATGAAATTCTTTCTTGCAAGCTACATTTTTTTATATTGCTTTTTCAGGAAAGGACTATGAATATTTAAATATTTTCAGTAGAAAATGCTTCCATCTTTTTAATTAAAAATTATAATTCTGTTCTTTGTATTTATTTAGTTTCCTGAAGCTTTTTATTTCGTTAATAGAGTTACCAAAATTGATTTTTACGTAACAATGTTTCTTTTTGAGATATGTTTACAGTGTCCTTCCGTTATATCTCAAGATCATTGTGGTTTTTTTATTCGTTTTTTTTTGTGCTTGACGACCTATAGTTAATTTTTGCTAAAATCCAAAGCAATATTTCTGTAACTTTTAATGGCTGTTGCTATTTTTGAACTCAAGTTTATGTTTTTGTGAATGTCCATGAAGAAAATTGGCACTACTTATATGCAATCAATTTTCAAGTAGTCTTAGAGGAAGTTTCACTAGTAACATCAACAAATGTATAGGGCAAATGTATCAAGCCGGTAGTTTTCCAACAAAACATATAACCTAAATTTGTATAGTTTAATTGCTTAATGTTATACATGTTGGATCCATGCACACAGTCTAAATAAAAAGTGGCTTAGAAGGTCTAAGAAAACCACAAGTATTATTACTATATAAATACTGTGTTTATACAAGATTAGTTTCTTATTTCATGTTGCTCCTAGCTCTGATTCAGCCTCTTTGGTATGATGTTTTTGGCATGTTTTTCATGGTGGGGTTGAAAACTGCTGTACTTTACTTTTTGCGTATTGCATATATGAACATATATAGTAACATAGTAGCATTTCTATTTCTATTCTATTCAGTTCTATTTCTCCTTGGATAAACTACTATCCTTCATTTTCATTAATGGTGGTAACCCTGGATACCCTTTTCCATAAAATATTTGCCTAACCCTTTCTTAAGCATATTAATTGAATCTATCATCACAACCTACCTGGCAGAAAATTCCACATCCTGACTGCCCTTCCTGTAAAGAACCACTTCCTTTGCAGGTTGTGAAACTTCCTCTCCTCTAACATTAGTGGGTAACCATGTGTCCTGTGTATAGTTCTTGTGGTAAAAAGTTCCAATGAAAGTTCTGTATTGACTCTTAGGGGCTGATCCAGACCTACGGCCGCCGCACTATTTACAGCGGCCATATGCGTAAGAACGGCATTTCTGCGGTTCTGCGCATGCACCGGACAGATGTTGCCCGGCGTAGTTAGGGAAACCCGATCCTTAGGATAGGGCGTCCCTAACTGTTGCATAGTTACGACGAGTGGGGCGTTCCTCACCGTAACTACACAACCATTACGGAAGGAAGGCGGGGGAAGGTAAGTAAATAAGGGAGGGAGGGCGTGTTAGGCCAGTTATGACCCTGTGGCTGGCGTAATTACCTGTTACGTTGGTTGAATTTAAGGTAGCCTTCAGCTGGCGTAACAGTGGGTAATTACGCCGGCCACAGGGGGAGTGTCGGGGTAGTGCACCAGAGCTACGCTGCCGTACTTCCGGTCAGCGGACCAGCGTAGCTCTGGATCAGGCCCTTAATGTATTTGTATATAGTAATTATATCTCCTCTTAGATGCCTCTTTTCTGAAGTAAACATGCCCAAACTGGCTACCCTTTCCTCATAGCTCAATGATTCCATACCCTTTATAAAGTTTGTCTCCCTTCTCGGAATTCTTTCTAGTTCTATAAAGTATTTTCATGGAGGGGTTCCCAGAACTGTACTCCATATTTAGGATGAAACCTTACCTATTTAGCATTTACCATTTACTATTTATTTATGTTAAACATCATCTTCCATTTGGCCGCCCAATCCTCCAGTTTATTCAAGTCCATCAGAAACTACATTTTGCTCTGATTTTATTACCTTAGATAGTTTAATGTCATCTGCAAAAATGGAAACTTTGCTCTTTAAGACATCACCAAGGTAATAAATAAATATATCAAAAGGAGTGGCTCTGGCACTGAACCTTAAGGTGTACCACTTAAAACTTTTGTCCAATTAGAAAATGTTCCATTTATTACAATTGTCTGTTTCCTATTCTCCGGCCAGTTTTCTACCAAATTACAAATATTGTTTCCTAGACACTGTGGACCAACCTCTTGTTTAGCATTCTATTAAAGGATTTTTCAAAATCTAAGTAGACCACATATACTGTGCTGCCATGGTCTAAGTTCACAATATCTTTCCTATAGAAGCTAATTAGATTTGTTTGATAGGACCTGTTCCTCTCAAATCCATGCTAATTCTCACTAATAATCTTATTGCACACCAAGTAATCCTAAATATTATCTATCTCTTTATATACCTTCCAATAGTTTCCCCACTATTAATGTAAGACTTACAGGTCTATAATTCCCAGTTGTGATATAATTCCTTTTAAACAATGGCACCATGTCTGCTATTTGCCAATCTCTTAATACTGAGTTTTAGTAATCTTAATCTATGAAAATGAAAAATAATGATCTAGCTTTTTCTAGAGCCCCTAATACTGGGAATAGGCCATCTTTGGACTTCTTCCTTTGTCCGCCAAGTATAAATAATATTTACATGAGTTACATGAGTGGGATGCACACAATTGTAAAGAAATTCCCATTTAAAAGAAAGCAACACATTTCACTAGTGTTCATCATATAGAGCCATCATTTATTTATATACATTTATTTACATTTACATTTGCAAAAAGTCTGATCTCCCTATGTTCGTATCTATGGGCCGGATTCACAACACCGTAATTTTTAACATACGTGCCTAATTTTATGATTCTAGCTACTAGGCATGCGTGGTAACTATTTTAATACTATTGTAGCATTTTGTTACCTAGATTATGTACATGCGGTCTTCAAAGACCTGCAATGTGGGGGAAAGTCTGATTAAAAAAGGGAGTTCATTCCAGTGCAAAGGTGTAGCACAGGAGAAGTCCTGGACATGGGCGTGAGATGTGGTGATCAGTATGGTGGTCAGACAGCAGTGGTTAGCAGAAAAGAGAGGGTGGGAAGGGGTGTGCATGGAGATGAGGGAAGAGAGGTAGGGAGCAGTAGATGAGGAGATGGCTTTAAAAGTGAGGTTAAGGAGTTTAAAGAACTTAAAGAAGCCAGTGAAGGGTTTGACATAAAGGAGAGGCCAAGGCATGAGAGGAAGATAAGCCTGAAAGCAGCATTGAGTATAAATTGAAGGGGGCAAGATGGGTGAGCAAGAGACCAATGAGGGGGTTACAGTAGTAGAGACATGATATAACTAGAGAGTGGATGAGTCTTTTGGTAGCTTCATTGGTGAGGAAGGGACGGATGCGTGCAATGTTGCATAAGTGGAAACGGAAGAATGAGGGCATGGATGTTAGGTATAAAGGAAAGTGAGGAGTCAAGTTTGAAACCTAGGCAGCGAACTTGAGGGGAAGTGGAGACAGAGGTATCACCAATGGTTATGGTGATGGAGGGGGAGGAATCCTAGAGGAAGGAATCCATGTGGATAGGGATGCAAGGCACTCATAAATCTTAGACAGAACAGAGGGGTTGAGGTCTGGGGAACAGAGGTAAATTTGGGTGTCATCAGCATAAAGGTAGTAGCTGAAACCAAAGGTGCTTATGAGGTTACCCAGTGAGGAGGTGTAAGGAAGAAGAAAAATGGGCCAAGGACAGATCCCTGGGGGAGCGGAGAGGGGGGGAATGAGCTAGGGGAGCAGAGAAGGTGGGGTCAGAGAGATAGGAGGAAAATCAGGAGAGAGCAGTGTCAAGTGAGACCAAAGGAGCGGAGGGTTTGAAGCAGAAGAGGATGGTCAAAAGCAGCCGACAGATCAAGAAGGATGGAGCAGTGGCCCTTAGATTTGGCAGATAACAGACCATTAGACACTTTGGTAAGGGCAGTCTCAATGGAATGGAGGGGTCGGAAACCAGATTGGTGTGGGTCTAGGAAAGAGTTGTCAGTGAGGTAGCTGATGAGACTTTGCTAAGCAAAATAAAAAGCACTTAAGGAGTTTGGAGGCAAGGGGAGAAGGAATACAGGTCGATAGCTGGAAGGGGATTGAAGGGTCAAGATTAGGTTTTTTGAGAATGGGAGAGACAAGGGCATGCTTAAAAGAGGAATGTCGTAGGATGGAAAGAAGAAAACTCATGATGGTTGGGTGGCAGGGGTGGTGGAGAGTTGGAGAGGGATGGGGGATGCAAGGTGGAGGAGATGTAATATCTAATAGAGATAATTTTGGATGAGAAGTAGGAGGCAAAGTTGGAGGTGGAGATAGAGGGTGGGATGGAAGGCGAGGGTAGGGAGAGGAGAATGTTAAAGGTGTCAAAGAGATGACAGGGGATGCTTGGGAGGTGAGAGATTTGAATAAAATTTGCTTGGCTTGGGCAAGGGTGGAGCAGTAAGAGGAAAGGATAAATTTAAAGTGGAGGAAGTCAGCAAGGGAGCAAGATTTGTGCCAGAGGCGCTTGGCGGTGCGGGACCATTGTTTGAGGAACCGCGTGACCTAAGAGTGCCATGGCTGGGGATAAGAATGGTAAAGGGAAATGAAGGAAGGGGGGGAGGTAGAGTCAAGGGCAGAGGAGAGGCTGTTATTGTAGAGGGGGAACTTGGTTGGGGCAGGAGAATAAGAGATAAGGGGGGGAGAGGAGGTGGTTAAGGGAGGAGGAAAAGGTGTGGTTGTCAATGGTGCTGATGTTCTGTCAATGGGAATGTTGAAGTTACCCAAAATGATGGAAGGGAGGTCAGAAGAATGTGGAAAGTGCAGGAGGGAGAGAGCAGCAGGCTGTCACTGCCACCATGATGGCTCTGGAAGAGTTGGAGAAGGAGAGACCTCTATTGGTCAGATTAGATTAGACCTAACCCTCCTCTGACTCTAAGTGCCCATATTCAGACTATCTATAGCAGTAAATGGATGGTTGGCAAGTGAAAAAAGTAAAATAGTGAAAAATAATTAAAAACAAAGCGGAAGCTGAGGTGCACCTCAGCCTCCCTTACCGCCGACGTACGTTTCACCAGGTGGCTTTTTCAAGGCGTGTGGATGATGTCTCCCGGCAAATTGGTTATATCCACATGTGCTCCAATCAGACAGACTTGGAAATAGTCATGTGATCGGGATGCAAACATCCACTCCCTCCCACCGCACTGATAAACACAAGGCAATCTCAATACAAGCAAATAGGAAGTAATGTTCTAAAAAGCAAATTAGCAATAGCACATTATGAACTTATACAATGATTTGTCTCAAAGGGACCATATAATAGCTCACCGCTCAACATATATAGCAAAACAATCCTACATATAGCCCAATGGTAGAAACAACATACATCACAGAGATTGTTGCGTGAGCACAATAATGATCACATGTTTATCCGCAATTAGTACAATATTACAGTGTTCAAAATTATTTAAATTAATATCCAACATCTCATAAGTCACCCATGATCAAAAAGAGACAATTCCATAATAAAGGGAAAATTATCCTAATAAGGAATTTAATAACTAAAAATAATCAACATAAATCTATTAAAGTCAAGCAAAAATTAATCAAAAATGAGTTCAAATAACCTAATACTTTCTATGATTTCTGGAAGGTCTAATGTCCTTTGTTATTATATTAGATAAATATCTTAAAGAAGCATATCGTCAATTGAACAATTCATCATGTTACAAACGGATACTGTCTAATCCGATGGAGAACTGTCTGCAATCATATCACAACCTCTTATTAAATGCTAGATCTGATAATATCATTACGAAAACTGATTTGGACTTCCTCTGGGTGTATAATCCCCGCATTGCCACGTTTTATATGTTACCAAAAGTGCATAAGCATGCGGAAGATCCCCCAGGGAGGCCCATAATATCGGGCAATGGGTGTATTACTGAGGCTGCCAGTGTCTTTTTGGACAAACATCTTAGACATCACGTAAGTAGCCTACCTTCATACACAAGGGACACAATGGACATCCTGTCCAAAATACATGACGTTAAAATTCCAACTAATGCATGGCTGGTTACTCTTGATGTCAAGTCCCCTTACACCAGCATCAATCATGATGCTGGTGTGGGGGCTACTAAATATTTCTTGGACACAATGGCAGCCTCACCGTTTAATGACTTCCTGATCAAATTGTTGAATTTTGTCTTGAGGAATAATTTTTTCCTCTTCAATTATGTATTTTTCCTCCAGCTCCGTGGTACAGCCATGG
This sequence comes from Limnodynastes dumerilii, assembly GCA_011038615.1. Classification (NCBI taxonomy): domain Eukaryota; kingdom Metazoa; phylum Chordata; class Amphibia; order Anura; family Limnodynastidae; genus Limnodynastes; species Limnodynastes dumerilii. The sequence continues at coordinate 56,155 of WWET01006463.1, forward strand.
GTACCACCTGTGCTCCCACCTATGCCAATTTATATCTAGGCTGGTGGGAACGCGAGGTGGTATTCCAAGAGGCATACGATCGATATACCGACCATGTGTTAATTTGGACTCGGTATATTGACGATATTATGTTTTTTTGGGATGGCACAGAGAGTGAGCTTGATGTATTTGTTGATATACTTAATCATAATATTCTGAACCTCAAACTTACAATGACCAAAAGCTTACAGTCCATTAACTATTTGGACCTCACTATTCATAAAATGAAGGATGGATCTATAGTTACTGATATTTATAGAAAGGAAACGGCTACTAACAGCCTTTTATTCAGTACTAGCTCACATAAAGGGGATTCCTAAAGGAGAATATAGGCGCCTTAGGCGTAATATTTCGGATAATACTATGTTCAATAAGAGAGCATCTCAATTGAAGCAAAGATTGACACAAAGAGGATACAAACCCTCTTTAATAAAAAGATCTTATCAGGAGAGTCGTCAACTCGATAGAGAGACTCTTATCCACCCTAAAACTAATCCCCCCAATATTGATAAACATAAAATTATCAGAATGGTGGGCACTTACTGTAATGAAGCCAATGAGATAAGACGTATACTCAATAGGCACCTAGAGGTTTTAAGAACTGATCCATCCTTCAATGAGGTCCTTGGTGAGACCATCAACATGAGCTAAAGAAAATCTCCAAACTTAAAAAATCATTTGGTAAAAAGTCAATTTCTATCTAAACCCAAACGTAAACTTGACACTAAGGGATTTTTTAGTTGTGGTAGATGCAAGGCATGTCCCAATATGAAGCCCTGTAAAAACTATGTGGATAAATATGGTAAACAGTGGCAATTAGATAGCTTCATTAATTGTGATACTCAAGGAGTTATATACTGTTTGAGATGCCCCTGCAAATACTTATATATTGGAAAAACGAAACGCAAACTCAAAGAACGCATTCTAGAACACATTAGATCAATAAAAAATGCTGCAATAGATAAGACAAATTTCAAAATTTTGACGCCTGTAGCCAAACATTTTTTCAAAGTACATAATTGCAATTATAGGGATCTAAAAGCTTCTGCTCTTTTGAAAGTAGATAAACACATCAGAGGAGGAGATTGGGATAAACTTTTGTTACAAAAAGAAGCTAAGCTAATTTTCCTGATGGGTTCCCTCTCCCCCAATGGATTAAACGAATATGCCAATTATTCCATGTTCTTGTGATAGATCAAGTAAATCAGTACATGACCAGTCAGGTTTATGGTGTAACCTTTTGTCATCTCGTTATTGTCACGACACTTATACATCTGCCACCCAGTTCTTTATAGGTAATTCTATAAGTAATTTTGGAATAAGTTTATTTGTTTTTTGTTTTTTATTTATTATAATAATTATCACTGACCTTAATTTATTTATTACACTAGGATATTTCATATGGCAATTTCACATTAATTTTAGTTTTAGCACATTATTTATATTATTATAACAAATTTTTTCTCACTTTACTATTAACCCACATTTATTTTTCACTAATACACTCCAGCTATTAATTATGTACATTATGATTATTCGTAATTTACACTTTTATTAATTTTATGTATCTAGCACAACAATCAATAGTCATCTATTTCACAATATCACTCATTATGGTCATTTAATAAGATTATTATTGATATTTATTTCACAAGTTCATTTTGATATTTAGAATTAGATTTATTATTTTTATTTAATCCTTAATTTTTCTGTTATCACCACTAATATAATAACAAAGGACATTAGACCTTCTGGATATCATAGAAAGTATTAGGTTATTTGAACTAATTTTTGATTAATTTTTGCTTGACTTTAATAGATTTATGTTGATTATTTTTAGTTATTAAATTCCTTATTAGGAAAATTTTCCCTTTATTATGGAATTGTCTCTTTTTGATCATGGGTGACTTATGAGATGTTGGATATTAATTTAAACAATTTTGAACACTGTAATATTGTACTAATTGCGGATAAACATGTGATCATTGTTGTGCTCACGCAACAATCTCTGTGATGTATGTTGTTTCTACCATTGGGCTATATGTAGGATTGTTTTGCTATATATGTTAAGCGGTGAGCTATTATATGGTCCCTTTGAGACAAATCATTGTATAAGTTCATAATGTGCTATTGCTAATTTGCTTTTTAGAACATTACTTCCTATTTGCTTGTATTGAGATTGCCTTGTGTTTATCAGTGCGGTGGGAGGGAGTGGATGTTTGCATCCCGACCACATGACTATTTCCAAGTCTGTCTGATTGGAGCACATGTGGATATAAGCATTTTGCCGGGAGACATCATCCACACGCCTTGAAAAAGCCACCTGGTGAAACGTACGTCGGCGGTAAGGGAGGCTGAGGTGCACCTCAGCTTCCTCTTTGTTTTTAATTATTTTTCACTATTTTACCTTTTTCACTTGCCAACCATTCATTTACTGCTATAGATAGTCTGAATATGGGCACTTAGAGTCAGAGGAGGGTTAGGTATACCCCGTTGTCGGCGGGGAGAAGTCACGCCGTGAGGCGGCTAGGCACCCACATCTAGGGAAAGTATTTGTTTATATTTTAGCAGCAGGGAGTTTAGAATCGGATGGTTCCTGCAAGTTATTCTATTTTTGATTATTCCCCTGTACTTGTAAATCACTTCCGTTAAGTATTCAGTCTTTTGGATGATACTTAACTGTTATAACTGCTATATGATCATGTTATGGTGAATGCTATAATGCTATACTAAAGTGGTGTGTCTTTTTATTATGAAAAACGATTTTGCTACGATACAACTGCCGATAATGTTATGAAATATCTTGCTTATCTTTCTTCCGTTTTTCCACAATACTATTGCATTTTGGTTGCACTATACTTGTTGAATTATTTTTTTTTGTTGGACTTGAAGCAATATTGTAGCAATATAATCTGAGTAGCCAACGATTTGTCCTAAGTCGCTACATGTTGTTTATATAAATAATATTGATTGTAACACTGCAGCGACATGTTATGTAACTGATTCAATAAACAAGAAAGGGAATTCTGTTACCTATGATAAGGATTTCCATTTTTGAGGACAATATTTCTGTTGAGATACCTACCCACAGCTGATTCTTTTCCTCCAGATATTTACACATAGGGCAAGAGTGTATGATGAATAGTGAATTTTATAGTTTAGTGATATTTCACCTCTTTTAAACATATGATTAAAAGTTATATTTTATTTTTCTATTTTCTCTCACCTTCTGTACCCAGCACTGAAATGATGACATGACAGCCATTTGATTATTGTATTCTATTTATATTTCATTTGTTCTAGTATTTTAGTGCACCTTAAATAGGTTCAACTTTCTCTTTGTATTGTACTATTGCATTAAGGACCTATGTGGCAGCACCCCTCTTGTTCTATGTCGTCTACTGACAATGGAGTGTCATTTCAGATTCCATATAATTATGGTTTAATTCTTTCATACAAAAATAAAAAATAATCTCCTTGACACCCCAATATTTATTTTGTTATTGGTGTAGAACAATATTTTTTTTTTTTAATTGTTGTTTAAAGAGGGTCAACATTGATAACTGTACTAATAGTCTTGTCTCTGGGCAATTAGAGACTCACTGTGCGGTCCCTCATCTGTACCCAGCCTCCAGTTTTTCAATCTGGGTGCTGGCTGCATTTGTATTTTTCTGTATAAGCTGCCATAAAGCCTGCACAAGAGAGGGGAGTGACAGGGCGCGTGCCTCTCTCTCGTGAACGTACAGATCCCAGCACGTACGGAAAATGTGTGGGGGTCTAAATCCGGTCCATTGTTATCGTTCTAATAATAAAGATGACCTTTGCAGGCTCATAACACACACACATAAGGGGTGCAACTAGGACTTTGTGGGCCCCATAGCAGAATTTTGAAGGGGTTCCCTAACTTAGGTCTCCACCATATATACTGTATATACATATATATCCTCCTGTAATACATTTGTATATAGTATGTATTTTTCTAAGGATACTTCACACAGTTTGCAACATAGATTGTCCATCCCCCGTGACTCTCTATTGCTACAGATACCACAGGACTGCTTAGGATACAACCAGCATCAGCTGGACAAACAGTTACTACAGGTGCAGTGGAGTGATTGCTGGGCTGGCAAGCCCCCTAATTCATCAGGCCCCACAGCAATCACACCCATTGCGCCCCTTATAGTTACGTCTATATAATATAATTAGTTTGCAACTTGTCCATCCCCCGTGACTCTCTATTGCTACAGATACCACAGGACTGCTTAGGATACAACCAGCATCAGCTGGACAAACAGTTACTACAGGTGCAGTGGAGTGATTGCTGTGCTGGCAAGCCCCCTAATTCAATTC
>WWET01006464.1:15884-34351 GCA_011038615.1 Limnodynastes dumerilii
GGGCGGAAGGAGGAGGACTGCGTGAGAGACATTGGGCCTGATCCAAACCTACGCCGATGCGCTGTGCTTACTAAAGCACAGCGTATCGGCGTTCACTTTCCCCTATACTCCCCCTGTGCGGGCGTATGGCCCCTTCCTTACGCCGGCTGAAGGCTACCCTAACTTCAGTCCGCCCTTCCCACCCTCATTAAACTATCTCCCCCGCCCACCTACACTAACCTAAATGTAGGGACGCTGGGGGACGTCCCCTTCTGCGTCCCCATGGCGCTGCTACGGACGCCCGATCCACGATCGGGCGGTGCCGTAGTGATGCCGGGCAACATGTGCCCGGCGCATGCGCAGATCAACTTTTAAGCCGATCTTACGCTTACGTTCACCGTCGCTAGGACATAAGTCTGGAACAAGCCCATAGTGTGAATATAGTAAGGGAGTGTTGTAAGGTGAATATTATAATGGAGTGTTGTAGTGTGAATATAGTAAGGGAGTGTTGTAATATGAATATACTAAAGGAGTGCTGTAGTGTGAATATAGTAAGGGAGGGTTGTAATGTGAATATAGTAAGGGAGTGTTGTAGTGTGAGTATATTAAGGAAGTGTTGTAGTGTGAATATAGTAAGAGAGTGTTATAGTGTGAATATAGTATGGGTGTGTTTTAGTGTGAATTTAGTAAGGGTGTGTTGTAATGTGAATATACTAAAGGAGTGTTGTTGTGTTAATATCGTAATGGAGTTTTGTAGAGTTAATAGTAAGGGTGTGTTTTAGTGTGAATTTAGTAATGGAGTGTTATAGTGTGAATATAGTAAGAGAGAGTTGTAGTGTGAATATAGTAAGGGAGTGTTATAGGGTGAATATAGTAAGGGATTGTTGTAATGTGAATATACTAAAGGAGTGTTGTAGTGCAATATAGTGATGGAGAATTGTAGTGTGAATATAGTAAGAAAGTGTAGTGTGAATATAGTAAGAGAGTGTTGTAGTGTGAATATAGTAAGAGAGTGTTGTAGTTTAAATATAGTAAGAGAGTGTTGTAGTGTGAATATAGTAAGAGAGTTTTGTAGTGTAAATATATTTAGGGAATGTTGTAGTGTGAATATAGTAAGGAAGTTTTGTAGTGTGAATATAGTAAGAGAGTGTTGTAGAGTGAATATAGCAAGGGAGTGTTGTAGGGTGAATATATTTATGGAGAGTTGTAGGGTGAATATAGTAAGGAGAGTTGTAGGGTGAATATAGTAAGAGAGTATTATAGTGTGAATATAGTAAGGGTGTGTTTTAGTGTAAATTTAGTAAGGGTGTGTTGTAATGTGAATATACTAAAGGAGTGTTGTTGTGTTAATATAGTAATGGAGTGTTGTAGTGTGAATATAGTCGTGGAGTGTTGTATTGTGAATATATTAAGGGAGTGTTGTAGTGTGAATATAGTAAGGGCAGTGTTGTAGAGTGAATATAGTAATGGAGTGTTGTAGTGTGAATATAGTCGTGGAGTGTTGTAGTGTGAATATACTAAAGGAGTGTTGTAGTGTGAAAATAGTAATGGAGTGTTGTAGTGAGAATATAGTAATGGAGTGTTGTAGTGTGAATATAGTCGTCGAGTGTTGTAATGTGAATATAATAATGGAGTGTTGTGGTGTGAATATAGTAAGGGAATGTTGTAGTGTAATATAGCAAGGGAGTGTTATAGTGTAATAACTTAAGGTGGTATAGCAGGGTGAATATAGTATGGTGGTATTGTAGTGTGAATATAGTAATGGAGAGTTGTAGTGTGAGTATAGTAAGGGAGACTTGTAGTGTGAATATAGTAAAGGAGTGTTGTAGTGCAATATAGTAAGGGAGCGTTGTAGTGTGAATATACTAAAGGAGTGTTGTAGTGTGAATATGCTAAAGGAGTGTTGTAGTGTAAGTATAGTAAGGGAGTGTTGTAGTGTAATATAGTTAAGGGAGTGTTGTTGTGTAATATAGTAAGGGGGTGTTGCAGGGTTAATATAGTAAGGGGTTGTTGTAGGGTGAATATAGTAAGGGGGTTTTGTAGTGTGAATATAGTAAGGGAGTGCTGTAGTGTAAAAATAGTAAGGGAGTGTTGTAGTGTGAATATAGTAAGGGGTGTTGTGGTGTGATTATAGTAAGGGGTGTTGTAGGGTTAATATAGTAAGGGGGTGTTGTAGGTTGAATATATTTATCGAGAGTTGTAGGGTTAATATAGTAAGGTAGTGTTGTAGGGTGAGTATAGTAAGGAAGTGTTGTAGGGTAAATATAGTAAGGGGTGTTGTAGGGTGAATAATGTAAGGGGTTGTTGTAGTGTGAATATAATAAGGATGTTAAGGTTCTGACACTCCGGATTTACCCTGTGGGTACCGGAGGGGTCAGGGATTGAGTTAGTGTGGCACCCCGGGTTTACCTGGTGAGTACCGAGGTGGCCACAAAAAAGATAGGCAGAATGAACAAGTTGGTTTCTGGAGCTTTCACCAGGGCCCCTGGTGGTGGGGATGGAATTGGCAGCGGCCCAATAGCCTGGACAGGCCCCGTTGAACCAAACTCGAGGAATAGAAAGGGAAACCCAGAGTGAAGCCCAGACAGGAGGGATGGGAGTAGTAAGAGAAGTGGGAATAGCGCCAGTCCGGAAGAGACCAGACTGAGACAGACTACGGTTAACACAAAACCAGGAACGACGGACGGAAGATGGATCACGGGACAGGACAAGACGGACTAGGACTCTCACGCTCACAGACATGTAGCGGAACTCCAAAAGGGGTAACAAAGACCAGCACTCCAGGTAAGGTAAGGTATGGGAGGTGGGTGAACACAAGAAGGAGAGAGAACCGGGGACGGTAGCAAGGAAGGTAACAAGGCACGGACTGAGCAAGGTAAGTGGGCATGCAACGAACAATTCACTAGGCAAGCAAAAGCAAGGCACTAGGCGCACAAGAGAATAGCAGATCACAGGTCTGACAGGCAGAGTCTATAACCGGCAAGGAAATGAGGAACAGGAAGGATTGATATAGGGACAGCTAGCCTCTGATAGGCTGAGCTGTCTGAAGAAAACCCTGCAATATCGCAAGCTGCCAGCAAAGGGAGCTCTAAACAAAATTACAGCAAGGAGGCGTGTCTCCGCAGCACGAGGATGCGGCGCAACACGTGGATGGACTAACAGCGTGGAGGGAGAGAGAAGAAGCCGGAGGCAGGGGAACACATGTGGTGACCGGTGCCCGGAGGATGCAGGAAGCAGGCGGCGGCGAGAGATGGTAAGTGACAGCAGGAGGCAAAGTAATGGAGCAGATAGGAGCGGGCAGATTGCAGAAAACTGGTGCAGGAGACTGGGCAGACATAACAAAGGGAATGTTGTAGTGAGAATATATTTATGGAGAGTTGTAGGGTGAATATAGTAAGGGGGAGTTGTAGGATGAATATAGTAAGGGGGAGTTGTAGGATGAATATAGTAAGGTGGTGTTGTAGTGTGAATATAGTAAGGAAATGTTGTAGTGTGAATATATTTATGGAGAGTTGTAGGGTGAATATAGTAAGGGGGTGTTGTAGGGTGAATATAGTAAGGGGGAGTTGTAGGATGAATATAGTAAGGGGGTGTTGTAGTGTGAATATAGTAAGGGAGTGATTTAGTGTGAATATAGTAAGGGAGTGATGTAGTGTGAATATAGTAAGGGAGTGTTGTAGGGTGAATATATTTATGGAGAGTTGTAGGGTGAATATAGTAAGGGGTGTTGTTAGGTGAATATAGTAAGGGGTGTTGTAGGGTGAATATAGTAAGAGAGTGTTGTAGGTTGAATATATTTATGGAGAGTTGTAGGGTGACTATAGTAAGGGAGTGTTGTAGGGTGAATATAGTAAGGGAGTGTTGTAGGGTGAATATAGTAAGGGAGTGTTGTAGGGTGAAAATAATAAGGGCTGTTGTAGGGTAAATATAGTAAGGGGGTGTTGTAGGGTGAATATAGTAAGAGGGAGTTGTAGGGTGAATATAGAAAGGGAGTGTTGTAGGGTGAATATAATAAGGGGTGTTGTAGGGTGAAAATAGTAAGGGGGTGTTCTAGGTTGAATATATTTATGGAGAGTTGTAGGGTCAGTTGTGTAACTAGTATGATAAATCTGGGGCTCGTGCCAATTGGCACCCAGTTTCACTGGGTGCCACCAGCACCCACCTGACTAACCCTGGTGATGCTTCGCTGAACCTACAGCCACATGCCTCTCACACTTTTGCCTTCGCTATTAATAGAGATCTTCGGCAACATTATGTTTCTAAGTGTGGTTGCTAGAATGCCATGAGCACATAAATTTACTCCCTATGAGGAACATATTTCGCCTGAATGTACATGACATCAGCCTTCCATTTGACAGCACGGCTCTAACATAGGCGATATGAGAAGTTGGCGGAGTATGCACCGGAGCATGCAGCACACCATAAGGGACTCGGGTGGAGGTAAAACAAAGGCAGGACAATTGCAGAGGCCGCCCAGACAGTAAATTATACAGTGAGTCCAATGCTTTTAATAGGGTAATATATGTATTTTAGTCACTATAATGAGAGGGGCACCATTTTTATTTGTAAGGTGCATGTAGTAAGGAAGAGATGTAGTGTGAATGCAGTAAGGGAGTGTTATATGATAAATATAGTAAGGGAGTGTTGTAGGGTGCATATAGTAAGCAAGAGTTGTAGTGTGAACACAGTAAAGGAGAGCAATAGGATGAATATAGTAAGGGAGTGTTATAGGATGAATATAGTAAGGGGGTGTTTTAGGGCGCATGTAGTAAGGAAGTGTGAATACAGTAAGGGAGTGTTATAAGATGAATATACTAAGGGAGTGTTGTAAGGTGCATGTAGTAAGGTAGAGTTGTAGTGTGAATATAGTAAGGGAGTGTTATAGGATGAATATAGTAAGGGAGTGTTGTAGGGTGCATGTAGTAAGGAAGAGTTGTAGTGTGAATACAGTAAGGGAGTGTTATAGGATGAATATAGTAAGTGGCTGTTGTAGGGTGCATGTAGTAAGGAAGAAATGTAGTGTAAATACAGTAAGGAAGTGTTATAGGATAAATATAGTTAGGGGGTGTTGTAGGGTGCATGTAGTAAATAAGCGTGAATACAGTAAGGGAGTGTTATAAGATGAATATACTAAGGGAGTGTTGTTAGGTGCATGTAGTAAGGAAGAGTTGTAGTGTGAATATAGTAAGGGTGTTTTATAGGATGAATATAGAAAGGGAGTGTTGTAAGGTGCATGTAGTAAGGAAGAGTTGTAGTGTGAATATAGCAAGATAGTGTTGTAGGGTGCATGTAGTAAGGAAGAGTTGTGTGAATACAGTAAGGGAGTCTTATAGAATGACTATAGTAAGGGAGTGTTTTAAGGTGCATGTAGTAATTAAGAGTTGTAGTGTGAATACAGTAAGGGAGTGTTATAGGATGAGTATAGTAAGGGAGTGTTTTAAGGTGCATGTAGTAAGGAAGAGTTGTAGTGTGAATACAGTAAGGGAGTATTATAGGATGAGTATAGTAAGGGAGTGTTTTAAGGTGCATGTAGTAATTAAGAGTTGTAGTGTGAATACAGTAAGGGAGTGTTATAGGATGAGTATAGTAAGGGAGTGTTTTAAGGTGCATGTAGTAATTAAGAGTTGTAGTGTGAATACAGTAAGGGAGTGTTATAGGATGAGTATAGTAAGGGAGTGTTTTAAGGTGCATGTAGTAATTAAGAGTTGTAGTGTGAATACAGTAAGGGAGTGTTATAGGATGAGTATAGTAAGGGAGTGTTTTAAGGTGCATGTAGTAATTAAGAGTTGTAGTGTGAATACAGTAAGGGAGTGTTATAGGATGAGTATAGTAAGGGAGTGTTTTAAGGTGCATGTAGTAATTAAGAGTTGTAGTGTGAATACAGTAAGGGAGTGTTATAGGATGAGTATAGTAAGGGAGTGTTTTAAGGAGTGTTGTAAGGTGAATATAGTAATATAGTGTTGCAGTTTGAATATAGTTTTGGAGTGTTGTAGTGTGAATATAGTAAGGGAGTATTGCAATGTGAATATACAAAAGGAGTGTTGTAGTGTGAATATATTAATGGAGTGTTGTAGTGTGAATAAAGTAAGGGACTGTTGTAGTGTGAATATAGTAAGGGAGTGCTGTAGTGTGAATATAGTAAGGGAGTGTTGTAATGTGAAAATAGAGGGTGTTGTAGTGTGAATTTAGTAAGGGAGTGTTGTAGTGTGAATATAGTAAGAGAGCGTTGTAGTGTGAATATAGTAAGGGGGTGTTGTAGTGTGAATATAGTAATGGAGTGTTGTAGTGTAAATATAGTAGGAGTGTTGTAGTGTGAATATAGTTATAGAGTGTTGTAGTGTGCATATAGTAAGGAAGTTTTGTAATGTGAATATACTAAAGGAGTGTTGTAGTGTGAATAATGTAATGGGGTGTTGTAGTGTGAATATAGTAAGGGAGTGTTTTAGTGTGAATATAGTAAGAGAGTTTTGTAGTGTAAATATAGTATGGGAGTGTTGTAATGTGAATATAGTAAGGGAGTGTTGTAGTGTGAATATAGTAAGAGAGTGTTTTAGTGTGAATATAGTAAGAGAGTTTTGTAGTGTGAATATAGTAAGGGAGTGTTGTTGTGTTAATATAGTAATGGAATGTTGTAGTGTGAATATAGTAAGGGAGTGTTGTAGTGTAAAATAGTAAGGGAGTGTTGTAATGTGAATATAGTAAAGGAGTATTGTAGTGCAATATAGTAAAGGATTGTTGTAGTGTGAATATACTAAAGGATTGTTGTAGTGTGAATATAGCAATGGAGTGTTGTAAGGTGAATATAGTAAAGTAGTGTTGTAGTGTGAATATAGTAAGATAGTGTTGTAGTGTAAATATAGTATGGGAGTGTTGTAATGTGAATATAGTAAGGGAGTGTTGTAGTGTGAGTATAGTAAGGGAGTGTTGTAGTGTGAATATAGTAAGGAAGTGTTGTAGTGTGAATATAGTAAGAGTGTTGTAGTGTGAATATAGTTAGGGAGAATTGTAGGGTGAATAAAGTAAGGGAGTGTTGTAGTGTGAATATAGTAATGGAGTGTTGTAGTGTGAATATAGTAAGGGAGTGTTGTAGTGTGAATATAGTAAGAGAGTGTTGTAGTGTAGTGTGAATAAGAGAGTGTTGTAGTGTGAATATAATAAGAGTGTTGTAGTGTGAATACAGTAAGAGAGTGTTGTAGTGTGAATATAGTAAGGGTATGTTGTAGTGTGTATATAGTGAATATAGTAAAGGAGTGTTGTAGTGTGAATATACTAAAGGAGTGTTGTAGTGTAATATAGTAAGAGAGTGTTGTAGTGTGAGTATAGTAAGGGAGTGTTGTAGTGTAATATAGTAAAGGGGTGTTGCAGGGTTAATATAGTAAGGGGGTGTTGTAGGGTGAATATAGTAAAGGGGTTTTGTAGTGTGAATATGGTGAGGGAGTGTTGTAGTGTGAGTATATTAAAGGAGTGTTGTAGTACATCATAGCGGAAAACTCCGGCCTTATATGCAATGAGGCCGGAGTTTTGAATACGGCCCGGAGTGTTCTAGTGTGAATATAGTAATGTTGTGTTGTAAGGTGAATATAGTAATGGAGTGTAGTAGTGTGAATATAGTAAGGAAGTGTTGTAGTGTGAATATAGTTAGGGAATGTTGTAATGTGAATATTGTAAGGGAGTGTTGTAGTGTGAATATACTAAGAGAGTGTTGTAGTGTGAATATAGTAAGAGAGTGTTGTAGTGTGAATATAATAATAGTGTTGTAGTGTGAATACAGTAAGAGAGTGTTGTAGTGTGAATATAGTAAGGGTATGTTGTAGTGTGTATATAGTAAGGGAGTATTCTAATGTGAATATAGTAAAGGAGCGTTGTAGTGTGAATATACTAAAGGAGTGTTGTAGTGTGAATATACTAAAGGAGTGTTGTAGTGTAATATAGTAAGAGAGTGTTGTAATGTGAATTTAGTAAGGGAGTGTTGTAGTGTGAGTATAGTAAGGGAGTGTTGTAGTGTAATATAGTAAGGGGGTGTTGCAGGGTTAATATAGTAAGGGGGTGTTGTAGGGTGAATATTGTAAAGGGGTTTTGTAGTGTGAATGTAGTAATGGAGTGTTGTAGTGTGAATATAGTAAGGGAGTGCTTTAGTGTGAATATAGTAAGTGAGTGCTATAGTGTGAATATAGTAAGCGAGTGTTGTAGTGTGAGTATAGTAAGGGAATGTTGTAGTGTAATATAGTAAGGGTGTGTTGTAGTGTGAATATAGTAAGGGAGTGTTGTAGTGTGAATATAGTAAGGGAGTGTTGTAGGGTGAATATAGTAAGGGAGTGTTGTAGGGTGAATATAGTAAAGGGTGTTGTAGTGTGAATATCGTAAGGGAATGTTGTAGTGTGATTATAGTAAGGGGTGTTTTAGTGTGATTATAGTAAGGGGTGTTTTAGGATGAATATAGTAAGGGGGTGTTGTAGGTTTAATATATTTATGGAGAGTTGTAGGGTGAATATAGTAAGGGAGTGTTATAGTGTGAATATAGTAAGGGGGTGTTGTAGGGTTAATATAGTAAGGGGGTGTTGTAGGGTGAATATAGTAAGGGAGTGTTGTAGGGCCAGTTGTGTAACTAGTATGAGAAATCTGGGGCCAGTTGTAGGGCCAGTTGTGTAACTAGTATGAGAAATCTGGGGCCAGTTGTAGGGCCAGTTGTGTAACTAGTATGAGAAATCTGGGGCACGTGCCAATGGGCACCCAGTATCACTGGGCGCCACCAGCACCCACCTGACTAACCCTGGTAATGCTTCGCTGACCCTACAGCCACATGCCCCTCACACTTTTGCCTTTGCTATTAATAGAGATCTTCGGCAACAGTTATGTTTCTAAGTGTGGTTGCTAGAATGCCGTCAGCACATAAATTTACTCACTATGAGGAACATATTTCGCCTGAATGTACATGACAACTGGTGCTTCACCCCTCCATTTGACAGTCCGGCTCTAACATGGGCGGTATGGGAAGTTGAAGCAGCATGCACCGGAGCATGCAGCACACCATAAGGGACTCGGGTGGAGGTAGAACAAAGGCAGGACAATTACAGAGGCTGCCCAGACAGTAACCTATACGGTGAGTCCAATGCTTTTAATATGGTAATATATGTATTTTAGTCACTATAATGAGATGGGCACCATTTTTATAATTTGCTCCGAATGCCATCAACACTAGTCACGCCACTGTGTAGGCTGAATATAGTAAGGGAGTGTTGTAAGGTGCATGTAGTAAGGAAGAGATGTAGTGTGAATACAGTAAGGGAGTGTTATAGGATGAATATAGTAAGGGAGTGTTGTAGGGTGATTACAGTAAGGGAGTTTTATATGATAAATATAGTAAGGGAGTGTTGTAGGGTGCATATAGTAAGGAAGAGTTGTAGTGTGAACACAGTAAAGGAGGGCAATAGAATGAATATAGTAAGGGAGTGTTATAGGATAAATATAGTAAGGGAGTGTTGTAAGGTGCATTTAGTAGGGAAGAGTTGTAGTGTGAATATATTAAGATAGTGTTGTAGGGTGCATGTAGTAAGGAAGAGTTGTGTGAATACAGTAAGGGAGTGTTATAGGATGACTATAGTAAGGGAGTGTTGTAAGGTGCATGTAGTAAGGAAGAGTTGTAGTGTGAATACAGTAAGGGAGTGTTATAGGATGAGTATAGTAAGTATTTGTTGAATACTTGTTATTTACTTGTTATAATACTTGTTAGTTAATTGAATAATTGTTGAATTTAATGAGTGTTTAGGTATAGTAAAGGATTGTTGTAGGTAGAATATAGGATAAATATAGAAATTAGTGTGAATATAGTAACAATAAGGGAGTGCTGTAGGGCAGCTATAGTTATGGAGTGTTGTAGGGTTAATACAGTAAGGGATTGTTGTAGGGTAAATATAGCAATTGAGTATTGTAGGGTTAATATAGTAATAGTAATAATATGTTGTAGGGTGAATTTAGTTAGGGACTTGTGTAGGCTGAATATAGTAAGTGGGTGTTGTTGGGAGTATATAGTAAGGGAGTGATGTAGGGTGAATATAGTAAGGAAGTCTAGTATTTTGATAATGAAGCGTCAAAGGCTGACATGTTCACTGAAACAACCAACTTATAAAGAACTATCTACAACACATATAATAATACCTTGAAATAACGACACGGACAACTTTTTTGCTATTGAAAAGGGGGCATAGGTTTATTTAACAATTAGAAATTAAGAATTTTTGTGAAGAGGTGGCACCAAACGAGTGGGGGGTTTAACTATTCCCTGGAACCAAAAGAGGACAGGCAATTCCTGCCCTAGGCGCAACGGAAGGATATGGCCACCCGAATCATCAACCCTTAGTCCGTGCTCAACCCGACCGCTCGGGAAGGCATACCGATATCCAGCCACCCTGGCGTAGCTGGTGGCTATTATTGAGGGGTGCGTCTATCCTGCTCCATACCTTCAAATAATACCTTGAACCTAGTGCCTTTGTATCAGCTGACCCCCCACCGATACCGCCACCACCCATCCCCCGTCTGAAAAACAAAAACATGGTAATAAATACAAGGGATGGGAGGGAGGGAAATTCAGCAGCAAAAATGTCCAGAAGCTTCCAGAAAAGCCCCTATATAGCTCAGCGCTTAGCCTTCATATATTCATACAACCAATCAGAGCTCAGTTTTCAGAGTTTTCATATAATCAATCAGAGCTCAGCTTTCATATATTCATATAATCATTCAGAGCTCAGCTTTCATATATTCATATAACCATTCAGAGCTCAGCTTTCATATATTCATATAATCAATCAGAGCTCAGCTTTCATATATTCATATAACCATTCAGAGCTCAGCTTTCATATATTCATATAACCATTCAGAGCTCAGCTTTCATATATTCATATAACCATTCAGAGCTCAGCTTTCATATATTCATATAACCATTCAGAGCTCAGCTTTCATATATTCATATAACCATTCAGAGCTCAGCTTTCATATATTCATATAACCATTCAGAGCTCAGCTTTCATATATTCATATAACCATTCAGAGCTCAGCTTTCATATATTCATATAACCATTCAGAGCTCAGCTTTCATATATTCATATAACCATTCAGAGCTCAGCTTTCATATATTCATATAACCATTCAGAGCTCAGCTTTCATATATTCATATAACCATTCAGAGCTCAGCTTTCATATATTCATATAACCATTCAGAGCTCAGCTTTCATATATTCATATAACCATTCAGAGCTCAGCTTTCATATATTCATATAACCATTCAGAGCTCAGCTTTCATATATTCATATAACCATTCAGAGCTCAGCTTTCATATATTCATATAACCATTCAGAGCTCAGCTTTCATATATTCATATAACCATTCAGAGCTCAGCTTTCATATATTCATATAACCATTCAGAGCTCAGCTTTCATATATTCATATAACCATTCAGAGCTCAGCTTTCATATATTCATATAACCATTCAGAGCTCAGCTTTCATATATTCATATAACCATTCAGAGCTCAGCTTTCATATATTCATATAACCATTCAGAGCTCAGCTTTCATATATTCATATAACCATTCAGAGCTCAGCTTTCATATATTCATATAACCATTCAGAGCTCAGCTTTCATATATTCATATAACCATTCAGAGCTCAGCTTTCATATATTCATATAACCATTCAGAGCTCAGCTTTCATATATTCATATAACCATTCAGAGCTCAGCTTTCATATATTCATATAACCATTCAGAGCTCAGCTTTCATATATTCATATAACCATTCAGAGCTCAGCTTTCATATATTCATATAACCATTCAGAGCTCAGCTTTCATATATTCATATAACCATTCAGAGCTCAGCTTTCATATATTCATATAACCATTCAGAGCTCAGCTTTCATATATTCATATAACCATTCAGAGCTCAGCTTTCATATATTCATATAACCATTCAGAGCTCAGCTTTCATATATTCATATAACCATTCAGAGCTCAGCTTTCATGCCCCTTGTACTTAAATCGTTTATAAGTGCAATGTCTTGTAAAAACTGAGGGATATATTTAAGAAAGTCAGCATATGAGGTGTATTTACATAAAATGAAAGGTCCCTATCTTGAAGGATCTTTGAAGGTCCTGATATTACTTGATAAGGATCCTGAGGCTGCTGATGGTGCGGTCATTAAGAACAAATAAGTTCTTTCTTTAACAGTAGGATCTGCAACATGAGACCCCCATCCTATTGGAGAAAAGTGGAGAAGACATATGCAGAATGATTACAAATAAATGGGCACAGTGGTGTTGGGAGAAGGAGAGCTACAGTGTCGTAGGAATCAGAGATTTTTCTTTGTGCTTGAATTTTATTAAATGCCAAAAAGGAGGGAGAGAGAGTTAAAATATATAAATAAATCAGTTATGTTCGTATTTCTACTCTTTCTTCTTCTCCTGAAAAGGCCTCAATTCCTCTCCATTCTCAGCGGTATGCTCCCCCGAGGCCATTCATCTCGCAATCTACCTTAAGATTACCATACTGCCCCCACATAAAATGGGAATGATGCGTCTGAATAGTACATAAGGGCTGAAGCTCTCCTTACTGTACTAATAGCATTGCTTTGGCTTTGTGAGATGTCGTGCTCTGCCATCGGAATTTCAACCAGGACTGAATTTTAGATCCAGAGGAATCAGAGCCATCTTGGAAAAGCAGCATCCGCACATGTACTGCTTTTCCAAAAGGGGGTGTTTTCTGATTCCAGAGATGAAAAAATGAAAAAAACGTCCCCTTGTAGGTAGCCTGGATCCTGTGCTATTTTTTATGTAATAGCATGTTGGGTTATCAATATATTGCATGAAAATAAAATGCTAAATGAAAATAAGTCACAAAAAAACGAAATGTTTATTATTTAACTACATACAGTTAAGATGCCTGAATCAAGCAGTAAAATAAATATTTGCATGAAATCTGATCAGTTTGCTGATGGCTAAAGCATGCAGGGCTTGTATAACAGCTGGCAGCTGTAAGACAGAAGATAGATCGCAGTCAAATATCTTCATTTCCTACTTACACTGTTGTAACCGCAAAAGGTTCACAAGAACAGAACATCTCCATTTCTACTCTCTAATAAATGTACTTACGTAATCAATGCTAATTTAATTAGAATTGACTTCAATTCCTCTCAATTAATACTTACGGTAATCGTTTTTTATCTAAATAATTGTGGAAATTGAATGCACATGTCCGAAACATGCATGATATATATATTTAGCAAAATACCTAATATGCAAAGGGTCTTATCCACGTGGGTTGTCGCTGAGAATGGGCTTTTTTCAAAAGGGCCATTTTTGAGACCTCATTTTCGAAAATAGAGCTACAAAGAAACTTCCTGACTCGTCAGAGATAAATAAGTGATGCTTTCTATTTGCCCAACCCTTATACTAATTCTTGCCCTAACCCTCCCCTTCCATTACCGTAACCCTCCCTTCCTCGCAGCCTAACCCTAAGTCTCCCCTCCCTGCATCCTGACCCTGTCCCCTTCTAGGCTCCATCTTCTCGTGCAGCCTAACCCTAAGTCTCCACTTCTCCCATCCATCCCCTTCCTGCAACTTTACCCTAAGACTACCCTACTAAAATACATCCCCTCCCCACAGCCTAAACCTAAGACTATCCTACTAAAATACATCCCCTCCCCACAGCCTAAACCTAAGACTATCCTACTAAAATACATCCCCTCCCCACAGCCTAAACCTAAGACTACCCTACTAAAATACATCCCCTCCCCTGCACTAACCCGTTTAGTTGCCAGAGCGTTGGGAAGCACCGGGTCCAGTGGTGGGATTTTCAGAATGGGCCCGCATTCTAAAATACACACAGTCCACAAATAGCTGTCAGCAATGCGTAAGTATAAATTAGTTTTTTTCAATTACCCTCTGCAGGACCTATCATCTCCTCAAACATCTCTCCCATTCTATATTACAACAGTGCACTGCAGGGAAAGCACCTTATTTTATCAGACTTCCATACATGGAGATATGTAACATCTAACATGAACTTTGAAATGTGTACATAGTCTCATATGGGGCTCAGGTCTCTGTTTTCCAATTGCAACAACCACTTGATCTTCTAGCAGCGGATCCATGATCTGTCCCTTCTCCATAACTAGACTTCCAAGAGACGTGTTTTCCTGATAGAGGTTGAGGTCATTAATCCCTTTGTGCAATTGATAATCTTGGAAGTTAAGACGTCTGTGTGGTGTATCCTAACAGTGAAATAAGAGAAATGACAAATCAGCATCATGCTCAGAGCCGAAATCTACTGAGGAGGAAACAATCTCTACGAAAATCACAGCAATCTTTATAAAACCCCTGACACCTCTGTGTGGATACATTGGATTAGGATAGCATGTGCCTCATGCCAGTGGTGGAAGTATGAGATGTGCATTGTGGGTGGGCAGAGCTATATGAATGGGACAGTAAGTGTTTGGCTGAGCCCTTATGTATGATGCAGTGTTCCACACACACACACAGAGATGGGTGCAGAGTACTTAAGCTAAGGTTCTGGCTATATATATACCATCTGTACATAGGAGTGCAGGGGGAGTGGCCATAGATATACCATCCATACATAGGAGTGCAGGGGGAGTGGCCATAGATATACCATCCGTACATAGGAGTGCAGGGGGAGTGGCTATAGATATACCATACTTACATAGGAGTGTAGGGGGAGTGGCCATATATATACTATCCACAAATAGGAGTGCAGGGGGAGTGGCCTGTTCCACAATGGAGGCAAATGTACAGATTATACTATTAGGTTTGGATGGTGATGAAAACAGGCATCAGGCTCCATGGGGCCCCACAGTCCATTAAGCTGTCAGGATGCTACCAACCAGGAGACCGGTTTCCTCTAACCTGGAAAAACGTTGTTAATCCATTTCCTTGAATACAGAGACCGCTACACCATTAGGAGCATGTCTGGGGTGGATCAGGCTTTATAAGTCACATTACCTGGGCTGGGAAGGATTATTATGTTTCATAATGAATACTGAAGACTCAATTCTTTGATATAAGCTTCTTTTACATAAATGTACTGTACTGTAATTGTGTTTTTGTGACTTGCCAATTCCCCATTACAAGTAATAATCAGCTGGGGTTCTCTATGTCTACATTGTAGATGGATTGAAAAGTTATTATAAACCAACATCACAAATGACATTTTTTCACATAACTATCTATGAGATTCTTGTCATTGTGTTTTTGTGAATTAACATTTCTATATTAAAAGTAATAATCAATTGGGATCCACTAGGTCTGAGAACTCACCTCAGTGTTGTAGAAGTCTCCTTATTTTCTCCAGGTTCTCTGGGTCTTTCCTTTTCTCAGAGAAGAGAAACAGGTCTCTGGCCAGGGCTTTGATGCTGGGCTGGTTCTCTAGTATCCGATCCTTCTCAGCTGAGCTGCTGTCCTTCAGGTCATCGATCACCACAATCACATTGTCCTTTCCTGTAACAGGAAGACACAGTAATGAGCCGGGCTGGAGGAAGCTCTGGGGATCTTAGAGACTTAGACTAGTGCTGTGTGTGGGGCACCACATGGTAATAAGAAAATCTGGATGAGACATTGGAATAAGACTGATACATAGGGTCAGATTTACTAAGCTGCGGGTTTGGAAAAGAGGAGATGTTGCCCATAGGAACCAATCAGATTCTAGCTCTCATTTTCCTATTACATACTAGAGAATGTAAGCTAGAATCTGATTGGCTGCTATGGGCCACATCTGCACTTTTCCAAACCCACAACTTAGTAAATCTGGCCAATAATCTACATGACAAAAAAAATACACATAAGTGTAATCACAGCGAGGGAGACAAAGCTAAGATGCAACTAGTACGTCAATTCATTAAATTCAACTACAGGCGGCAACCAAGCGGGAATTTAGAAAAATTACTTTAATGTAAAAAAACACAAATCAACACATTTAAAAAACATAAAACATGTGCTTGAATATATATGACCTGGATACACGTGTATCAAATTGCAGAAAGCTTTGTAGCAACTTGAATTCAGAGAAGCGTTCTCCTTATTGTTACAATGTTACACTGGGCACAGTAGTTGGATTCAATTCCTAAGGACAATGATGGCAACAATGTCACAAGTTATTGGGATGAAGGGCCTGATCCAGAGCCCTGATACAGCGCTCAGTGTAACATCGTAGCTCTGGATCAGGCCCGAAAAGAGTAAAATCTTAAAGATCTTTTAAAAATCTTTTTAAAAATGATGTGCAAATTACATTTTTATATTTAAACATGATATCTTGTTTAAATATAAAAATGTAATTTGCACATCATTTTTAAAAAGATTTTTAAAACTCTATAAAATGTTGAATAACAATGAAAATATCTCCTCCTATATCTTAGCATCCTGTACGTTGTAACAACAAAATTAAACCCGATAACCATGTTTGCTGTAATTACTAACACATGTTGAATGGGTACTTAAGGATACGAAGACAAGGACAACCTATAATGCTTTGAAAAAGTCCCGGGGGCGGGACGAAACGTGTAAGCGCGAGATTCATTGTATTGAATACCTGAGATACCGCTGCATGAGGCACCTGCACTTTGGAGAGACCGCATTCCCCGCTGCACACACAGAAGCACGGCCTTGGTCATTTAACAGCTGTGCCCTCCGTACGAGCCTCATTGCTGATCGAAGGCTACCTTCCCCTTCCATCTGGAGAAGGCTGCCTTCCCCTTCCATCTGGACGTTCCCCCGGTCCCCTTCCAACGGGATCGGAGACTAACCACAGGAGGTTTATGGAAGTGCAATCCCTTGGATCCAGAGAAATAGGAAAGGGTAACTACCACATAGTGGATTTCATACTGATTTTATAAGAGGAGACGGAGTAACTTTCCAGTGCAGAGATAGGCTTCATTGAACGTGTATGCATACCACCGCACCAAGTTAAAAGAATTCCTTTTGTGCCACTGATTCACATAGATATATTTGGTGATCGACTAAGATCTTACTCTTTTCATCCCAATAACTTGTGACATTGTTGCCATCATTGTCCTTAGGAATTGAATCCAACTACTGTGCCCAGTGTAACATTGTAACAATAAGGAGAACGCTTCTCTGAATTCAAGTTGCTACAAAGCTTTCTGCAATTTGATACACGTGTATCCAGGTTATATATACTCAAGCACATGTTTTATGTTTTTTAAATGTGTTGATTTGTGTTTTTTTACATTAAAGTATTTTTTCTAAATTCCCACTTGGTTGCCGCCTGTAGTTGAATTTAGTGAATTGACGTACTAGTTGCATCTTAGCTTTGTCTCCCTCGCTGTGATTACACTTATGTGTATTTTTTTTGTCTGGTCTTCTTAAAGGGGAAATTGCAGAAAAATCCCCCCTCACAGCTGAGCTAATTGGCACCTGGGGCTCTCTATTCTGTTTTTGCCTTTCCAATAATTTACATGACTACTTTCTCTTCAGATTGATTATCCTTCAGTGTATGGACATGAACAATACTCCGTACACTCTTATTCACCTTGTAGCATTCAGTGAAGATCTGGGGACATCAGAACAATGGGCCTGATTCAGAGGCTGAAAATAAGAACTTACAGTTACACCTGGGCAAAACCATGTTGTTTTCAGGGGGAGTCAAGTTATTTTTATTCTATGCATGCAGGGAGAATGCATTACTTATTGCACACAGATACCTGATCAGCTTCACTTTTAAACTGCTAATTAGACTTCAGCTGGGAAACATCCCCTTTTAACTATAATACTGTTGCAACAAATGAAATTTGACTCCCCTGAAATCACCATGGTTTAGCCCAAGTGTAACTTTAAGTTCTTATTTTCAGCCTCTGATTCAGGGCCTTAATTTGAAGCTCCTTCTTAAGTCTGAATCAGGTCCTCAGATTGTGTGTTAGAAAGGGGTGTGGGTCTGCGGTTAGAACGTCCCATTTCGAAAGGGCCGTTTTATACCAGCTTGTTCCAAACTGGTTTTTAAATTGATTGCTTCTCAGGCCATTCTAACTATAGACCCACACACCTCTTTCTAACATACAGTCAGAGATACAAGCATTGCAAAGCTGCTCTGCAAAAACGATGGACGATATTATAGATCATTTTAATCGCTATTCAGCCTGCATACACACTACACACGATTTTCGGTTGAACCCCTATTATTTATATGGCTTGATCATTGAAAATAAAGTTTTTAAAAGATGCGATCAAACGATTTTGTGTAATAATCAGGCACCTTTATCGGGTGATTTGAATGATTATCGTTAAAAAACCTGCAGTGTATATGGAGGGGGGGGGGGGCATAAGAATTGTCAAAAAAAAAGTCTGACACACATCTTATTTTACATAAATCGCCTGGGACCATGATTCAGCACCATAAGCCCAAAATCTACCAATATCTATTCTGTCAGTAATGTACTAGACAAGGATGAAATACACACTAATTCCCACCAATGC
>WWET01006464.1:34692-47115 GCA_011038615.1 Limnodynastes dumerilii
GGATCTTAAATATACGCTACTACGTCACTTAAGATCTCAACTGACAGCGCAGAGTTAGGGTTAGTCAATGGTGGTCTAACTTTAAGATCCACCGCTGTTTGCAAGGGGAGTGACTGTTTATGCAGTGGGCTGTAACCTGCTAAGATCTTAACCTTAGATGCGTATATTTGCAATCTTTTCGCAATCGCATCTCTGAATCAGCCCCCTAGAGTCTAAATCCAAACAAGAGAGAGAAAGGAACTCCCCAATAAGAGCCCAGCTTGTCCCTGTGTATATTCATGGTCAACAACATCATCTACAATCAATTAGCAAATATAATATAAAGATAAACGTTGTATGATTTAATGATGAACATTTCTAATATCATAGCCCAATAAATGGTGAAGCATCCCTACACTCTATGCATAGATGAACAGATCATAACTATAACATGTCTAAATTTCTGGGGAAAACTCACCATGTTTCTTTGAGAGCTCTTGGAGCTCGGTGTCATACAAGGAACCATTGACATCTGTGACATTAACACGTCCATGTTTCTTTGTATGGTACAGAATAGCAAATTTACACTTTGACAATTGTGTGTAAAAGTCCTGGTATTTATTAGAGATGTAGACATTGTGGACATCTCCCGGTCTCTGTATCACTGAATCTCTCAGCCAGTCTGCCAACCACATGTAATTATCTTCTGCTGACCTCGAGAATATGCCGACCGAGAGGGGACACGGAGGCTGTGATAATGACACCTTAAAGAAAAAATACAGTTATTCTACAGGTATCTCCTATACAAGTATACTGCTGCTAGATGGTGGATGTGTTATACAGATACAATAAAGAGATTTATTTGCAAATATATTCTGTAACATATATGTATTAGTGATGTACTTTATTCTGCAATATTTGCTGTTAGATGTACAGTATAAAGCACAGAAATAACCTTAAAGTAAAGAAACATTTTCACCGTACATTTCTTGGGAGAGTTTGTGGAGGGAGTTTATCTTTATTGGTAGAAGGTTGGATCTCGCCATCTGTAGAGGAGACAGTCAGAGATGTCAGTATTATACACAAGACTGAACCATAGTGCACGGTAATTATAATGATATTAAATATATCATTTATATATAGTTGGTAAGGCCAGAGCTACCGACTCTCCTGGAATAACTGGGAGACATCAGAAATTGGGGGAAAGTTCTGTCAGTTTCCAGGGAGAGGCGGAAAATCTCCCACATGGGAGGCCCCTCCCACCTCCACATGGGAGGCCCCTCCCACCTCCACATGGGAGGCCCCTCCCACCTCCCGCCCATCTCTTGTAGTGTTACAAGGGATGGGCGGGAATTGATTATGTGATTTTCATCATCAAGCCCCGCACACCCCTGGATACTATGAATTACAGTAGTGATTGGCAGGAGCTGGGATTTAATGATGTCATTTGCATAAATTACATCATTAAACCCCACCCCCATACTGAAATCTATTGTGTGTTATTCTTGTGTTATGACAATACACACGTCATTTTAAGTAGATTTTAAAACAAAAAAAGTCTTCATTAATTTTGATGTTTTATCTCTCTGTAATGAAAATATTTGATGAGTGATGTCAGCAGATTGCACTGTGATTGTGCCGGTGTCTGGTAATAATTCCCCGGATTCCTCCATATCACCTGTGTTATAGCGAGAAGAAGACTCTCGTTCATCAGAACCTGTCATCTTTATACATGTCCCAGGGGTGGTTTTCCCTTCCTTGCTGTAATCTTTATCCTTGTTTACGGAGACATGTTTGGATGTGTCTTGTCCTGATATCTGTGTAGATGAGGGGTGATTGCTCCTCTCAGATAATTGTATTAAATCTACATAGAATAGAGACATAAACATTAGTAAAACAGTACGTCTGGCATGCAGGGGATATATATATACACCAAGGGGAGTGTTTAGGTAGAAGTGGGTGAGGGAAGGGATTCTCTGTACGTAGAAAATACGCAAGGTACATTCAGGTAGCTTATGGAATTGAGTGTCATTAGGCACCTAAAACTGGGGGGACGGGTTCTGGGGCTGGACAGGAGAGTGAGGTGCGGGTGTCTCTTATCTCTGAATATGGTCCATAGGGCCTGAATCACACCTGAGAAGCTGCTGCTTCTTAGGAGAGTGTAATTAAGAAAAAGACTACTGAGCATGTGCTGTCATACTGACCACACAGCTACCTTTCCTTTAGGAACATAGATTAACCATGTGTAGTCTTTAAACACCATACATAGTTTTTTTTTAAGAAAGAAGAGGCGTGCCACGGCAGCCACGTGACTTTTTTAATGAGTGGGTGGGGGAGAAATGTAAATGGCGTGGGATGACACAGGGAAGGGAGAGATTCCAGGTCAGAGACATTGTCCATGAAGAGGCAGATTGTATGGGAGGTGTGAGCAGCCTCATTGGTGATATATGAGGACAGTTCTCCTCAAGTTAGGGTGATCTGTGCTTATCTTGCGTTCTGTGTTAGTATTGTATAGGCTTGGAAAGTTGTGGGACAGCTGTGAGGGCAAGGAACTCTATTGCAAGGGCAATAAGAGGAGAGAGGAGAGGTACCCCTATCTTGTGCCATGCTACAGAGAGAAACTCATTTAAAAAGAACTGGGCATTTGTAGAACTATACAATGCTAATATAGAATGAAAGATGAGCACAATGAGGCCTAACTCGAGGATGTCCTCCCTCAAATATTATACCAATGAAGCTGGTCAAAGGCCTTCTCCACATCAAGCAAGAGAAGGTCCCCTTGAGTCTGTAAGCAAGACAGTAAATAAACTATGTCAAAGACATAGGGCTCTATTTACAGACACCGCATAAATCTGGGGAGTGATAGTGATCCAGGCTCGGCCAGGGGGGAGTCAGCGATGTAACGCTGAGCGTTAGCACGCTCAGCGCTACATCGTAGTTCAGGATCAGGCCCATTGTCCATGAAGAGGCAGATTGTATGGGAGGTGTGAGCAGCCTCATTGGTGATATATGAGGGAGGTTCTCCTCAAGTTAGGGTGATCTGTGCTTATCTCGCGTTCTATGTTAGTATTGTAAAGGAGCTGTGAGGGCAAGGAACTCTATTGCAAGGGCAAAATGAGGAGAGAGGAGAGGTACCCCTATCTTGTGCCATGCTACAGAGAGAAACTCATTTTAAAAGAACTGGGCATTTGTAGAACTATACAATGCTAATATAGAATGAAAGATGAGCACAATGAGGCCTAACTCGAGGATGTCCCTCATATTATACCAATGAAGCTGGTCAAAGGCCTTCTCCACATCAAGCAAGAGAAGGTCCCCTTGAGTCTGTAAGGAAGACAGTAAACAAACTATGTCAAAGACTAATCTCGTGGCATCTGACGCTATGACCAAACCAACATGGTCAGGCAGACCAGGCTGGAGAAAACTATTCTATGCACAATGAGCATATTCATATGTTTAAATTGTGTTCATTAGCGCCATTGGTTTTACCCAGCTTACCCTGTGCCTCCAACATCTCTGAAACCATCTCCCTTCCATAATTTTACTGCACGAAATAGCAAGAATAGGCTCAAGGACCTCCACAAAATAAATGTAGAATTATAGATCAACTATCTGGTCTTGGGACTTTGCCTGTAGAGGGGCAATAATGACAGTCGTCACCTCCTGAACTGACATGGGGGATTTAAGAGTCTGGAGGTCCTGGCAGGCAAGTTGGAAGTGGGAAATCTATCTAATTAAGGATCTGAGGTTATATAAAAAATCTCAAGGTGATAAGGTGTCTCTTCCATTCCTCCAGTAACTACTCCAGAAGGGAGCAGCAAAAGGGTATGTGATGGGAGTGAGGGTCATACAGTACATGGACACCAAAGTGAGCTAACGGTCTTCTAGGGTACCTAACAGGATGAGAAAAGTTATTTTTATCTGTGAGGACAACACCAGAGAAACCTGAGCTTGGAATATTATATATATTGGCCATATAACGGGCAGGGTACTTGTGGTTATGAACAGTAGGTGGGCTCTAAAGTGAGTCTCCTGTGGAACCACATTATCTTCTCTGTGGGAGTAGAAGTTATAGAGAGCCATAAGTCTCATGCTGATCCAGCATAATCCAGCTGATGCTTTTTAGGTGTGTATTATTCCGTATGGAGCCACTGTGCATGTGTAGTCATATAGACTATGCAAGCGGCATAGGATTTTAACTACGTGTGGTCTTTAAAGACCGCACGTAGTTTTTCAGGTAAGAGGAGGTGTGTCGGGGGTTATGTCCATAAAGTGGGTGGGGGTAGGGATGAAAATGAGGCTAGTGGGGAAGGCTGAGGAATCTACGTGCACGAGTAGTTAAGGGTGCCCTATGGAAATCATAAATACTGTTAGCCAATTAAAAACGGGGGCGGGGCATATATCCGCACCTAAAGATCACACACTCGTGTGAAACCGATCCCATATGGGGAGGATCCAGTAGATCAATGCTCAGACATGAATAGTTAACTTGTAAACTTGTATAGTCTGCAGCATTATGTCTCTTGGTCTATCTGCCTATACACATCCGTCTGCAAGATTCAAAATCTATAACCTTATCCCGAGCTGCATATAGCATACTAGTGCCTCCACTCCACCTAAACTAGAGATCGTCTCCTCTGCACTTGTTGTATTTTATGGTGTATTGACAATGCACCCAATACACCCGTCTGCTTTATGTCTTGTATATAAATATATGAAGATGTGAGCAGATGATGCTGAGATTGTGCCGGCGTCTGGTGCCTGTGTCACCTGTGTTATTCTGAGGAGAAGACCTCTGCTCATCATGACCGCTCCTTGTGTTTATCACAGGGGTTATTTTTTCCTTGCTGCCGTCATCTTTATTCCCCCTCTGTTCCGGGACTTGTTTGATATTGTGTGGCCTTGGCGGATGTTTAGGTGAGGGAGGATCGTTCTTCTGGATTGCTCTTAGTTTTCTATGAAATATACCTATATAGAAAGGAAACAGAAATATTGGTAACGCAGTAACTCCAGACATGGCTCCCGACCATTGCAGGTATCGCAGGTATGGCGGCTGCTGGCTCAGAGGGTCTCTTATAATGATATCCTTATGCAGTTTCAGTCCCCCTTCAAGGTGCTTGAGTGCTGTGTCTCTGTCTCTAATGGCCCAGTGGAGCTGGGGGAGAAGGGGCACAAGAGAGTAGTGTCCCCCTTGTACCGTAGATCCTCCTAAACAGAATTTACTTCAGGAGTTGCAGAACTGGAAGGTCTATACAGAAAGCATTATACCCAAGACCTAAGGGCTCAGAGTAAGGCTACCCCAGACATGGAGCTGGTTGTGGGCTTCAGGAGGGAATCAGTTCTCAAGACCAGTCCCTGAAAGACTTTCTTATAGATAAATAGATAAAACTCACAGCCCAGACTGGAAAGAGGGTTTAGTCCACTCCCCAGAGACTGACCCTAATAATCACTTCCTGCAGCCTGACCCTAATAATCACTCCCCGCTGCCTGACCCTAAGACTTCCCTCCCCACAGCCTGACCCTAAGAATCCCTTCCCCAAAGCCGGACCCTAAAACTCCCTTTCCCACAGCCTGACCCTAAGACTCCCTTCACCGCAGCCTGACCCTAAAAATCCCTCCCCGTAGCCTGACCCCAATCCTCCCCGTAGCCTGACCCAAAGACTCCCCTCCCCACTGCCTGACCCTAAGACTCCCCTCCCCGCAGCCTGACCCTAAGCCTCTCCTTCCTGTAGCCTGACCCTATGATTTCCAAATTCACAGCCTAACTCTAAGTCTCCCCTACCAGCAGCCTGACCCTGGGACTCCCCATAGACTCCTACTCACCTGTCCGGACGCTGTGATGGGTTTGCGGCAGTGTTTCTGACTGAATGAACAGGTAAGTATGCCGATCGCTTCACTTACCCATTCATAAAATGGTTTTCTAAAATAGCGCTATCTTCGAAATAGAGACAGCCAAAAGTGAGCTTTTGGCTGTCTCTATTTCATAAACAGCATGTTCGCAGCGGTGATTGCATCCCATACAGGGGGACAAATATTGAGGGTAACTTAATTGATACAGAGTGACTTGTAATTGGAGAATGAGCCAACCTCCCCGCCTTCGAAATCTCTGCAGAAAATGATGATACACAATGTGTGTGTGTATGTGTGTGTGTATGTGTATGTGTGAGTGAGTATGTGTGTGTGTGTATGTGTGTGTGTATGTATGTGTGTATGTGTATGTGTGAGCCCCCTCCCCACAGCCTGACCCTAAGACCCCCCTCCCTGCAGCCTGACCCTAAGACTCCCCTCCTCACAGCCTAACCCTAAGACTCTCTTCCCCGCAGCCTGAGCCTAAAACTCGCCATAAATTCCTGCTTACCTATGGCGGGTGTGAGGGGTCTGTGGTGGGTGGCGTTTCCGGATGAATGAAGGGTAAGTATGCTGATCGTTATATTATGAAATTTATGAACATTTTTTTACAGTTGCGCTATTTTTGAAATAGAGGCAAAACTAAGCTTTCAGCTGTCTCTATTTCTAAATACGGCACTTATAATAGCACTTTCGCAGTGACGACTGTCACCGATTGCGCAACAACCCTTCTTTCCAAGGGGCTAATGTATAAATGTTAAGGTCCAGGGTCCTGCTGGTGAAAAGCACTGAAGTGCGAGAAGAGGGAAATTAGGGTCTCACAGCCACCCAATAGCAGACATCCACAGCTGCTGTGTTACGGAGATTCGCACACCTGTCACTATTACATCAGGATTGGTAGTTGTAGTGTTATCAGTATCTGTAGCGTTAGTATTATCAGCTGTTTTGTTATTGTGAAGACTTTACTTACCACCACTAAAAAACGATTGTAATTCCCCCTTTTTAGCAGAAGCTGCTGCGTGTTTATCACCTTTGGGGAAGAGAAGTAACATAAAGCAGAGATTTCGTAGCTTGGGCTGTTTCTTCAGGAGTTTCTCTCTTTCATCATCTGACGTTCTCTGCATATCATCCAACACAACCATGATGTTACGTTTGTCTACAGAAACGAAACCAACAACACTACATCTCAGATTAGATACAGGTGCAGGGGGTGACAGGCAGAGGTCACTTGCAAGGTCATGGGGGCTGATCCAGAGCTATGTTGGCCCGCTGGCTGTAAGTACGGCCGGCGTAGCTCTGGTGCACTTCCCCGACACTCCCAATGAGGTCGGAGTAATTTCCCACTGGTAAGCCGGCTGAAGGCTACCTTAACTTCAGCACTACACAGTAGTTACGGTCACCCGATCCAGGGCTCCCTGAAACATCAATTACGCCGGGCAACATCTGCCCGGCGCATGCGCAAAACGGCAGAAGTACCGTTCTTACGCATACAGTCACCGTACCTACCGTGGCGGACGTAGGTCTGGATCAGCCCCATGATTACTGCAGACCCCTCAGCATTGTCCCTGTGTCCTGAGAATCTATATAGCACATATGGAGGTGTCTGTCTCCATTGGTGTATCTATAATAGGTGCAGACCCTCAGAACTGGGGGCCCGTAGCACATACTCTGCACCAAAATCTGTATATAGATATATATATAGGAGTGCCATGACGAAGGCGGGTTATTGCCACAGGGGAGGGGGGTAGAGGACTGGGGGCCCACATACTCTGCACCAAAATCTGTATATAGATATATATATAGGAGTGCCATGACGAAGGCGGGTTATTGCCACAGGGGAGGGGAGGGGGGAGACTGATCGCATCCTTGTGCTGAGCGCTGGTGAGACTGATCGCATCCTTGTGCTGAGCGCTGGTGAGACTGATCGCATCCTTGTGCTGAGCGCTGGTGAGACTGATCGCATCCTTGTGCTGAGCGCTGGTGAGACTGATCGCATCCTTGTGCTGAGCGCTGGTGAGACTGATCGCATCCTTGTGCTGAGCGCTGGTGAGACTGATCGCATCCTTGTGCTGAGCGCTGGTGAGACTGATCGCATCCTTGTGCTGAGCGCTGGTGAGACTGATCGCATCCTTGTGCTGAGCGCTGGTGAGACTGATCGCATCCTTGTGCTGAGCGCTGGTGAGACTGATCGCATCCTTGTGCTGAGCGCTGGTGAGACTGATCGCATCCTTGTGCTGAGCGCTGGTGAGACTGATCGCATCCTTGTGCTGAGCGCTGGTGAGACTGATCGCATCCTTGTGCTGAGCGCTGGTGAGACTGATCGCATCCTTGTGCTGAGCGCTGGTGAGACTGATCGCATCCTTGTGCTGAGCGCTGGTGAGACTGATCGCATCCTTGTGCTGAGCGCTGGTGAGACTGATCGCATCCTTGTGCTGAGCGCTGGTGAGACTGATCGCATCCTTGTGCTGAGCGCTGGTGAGACTGATCGCATCCTTGTGCTGAGCGCTGGTGAGACTGATCGCATCCTTGTGCTGAGCGCTGGTGAGACTGATCGCATCCTTGTGCTGAGCGCTGGTGAGACTGATCGCATCCTTGTGCTGAGCGCTGGTGAGACTGATCGCATCCTTGTGCTGAGCGCTGGTGAGACTGATCGCATCCTTGTGCTGAGCGCTGGTGAGACTGATCGCATCCTTGTGCTGAGCGCTGGTGAGACTGATCGCATCCTTGTGCTGAGCGCTGGTGAGACTGATCGCATCCTTGTGCTGAGCGCTGGTGAGACTGATCGCATCCTTGTGCTGAGCGCTGGTGAGACTGATCGCATCCTTGTGCTGAGCGCTGGTGAGACTGATCGCATCCTTGTGCTGAGCGCTGGTGAGACTGATCGCATCCTTGTGCTGAGCGCTGGTGAGACTGATCGCATCCTTGTGCTGAGCGCTGGTGAGACTGATCGCATCCTTGTGCTGAGCGCTGGTGAGACTGATCGCATCCTTGTGCTGAGCGCTGGTGAGACTGATCGCATCCTTGTGCTGAGCGCTGGTGAGACTGATCGCATCCTTGTGCTGAGCGCTGGTGAGACTGATCGCATCCTTGTGCTGAGCGCTGGTGAGACTGATCGCATCCTTGTGCTGAGCGCTGGTGAGACTGATCGCATCCTTGTGCTGAGCGCTGGTGAGACTGATCGCATCCTTGTGCTGAGCGCTAGTGTGACTGATCACATCCATGTGCTGAGCGCTAGTGTGACTGATCACATCCATGTGCTGAGCGCTAGTGTGACTGATCACATCCATGTGCTGAGCGCTAGTGTGACTGATCACATCCATGTGCTGAGCGCTAGTGTGACTGATCACATCCATGTGCTGAGCGCTAGTGTGACTGATCACATCCATGTGCTGAGCGCTAGTGTGACTGATCGCATCCTTGTGCTGAGCGCTGGTGAGACTGATCGCATCCTTGTGCTGAGCGCTAGTGTGACTGATCACATCCATGTGCTGAGCGCTAGTGTGACTGATCGTATCCTTGTGCTGAGCACTAGTGTGACTGATCGCATCCTTGTGCTGAGCGCTGGTGAGACTGATCGCATCCTTGTGCTGAGCGCTAGTGTGACTGATCACATCCATGTGCTGAGCGCTAGTGTGACTGATCACATCCATGTGCTGAGCGCTAGTGTGACTGATCGCATCCTTATCAATTTATTAAATTTTAAAGAAAGTTGTAGACGAATA
Organism: Limnodynastes dumerilii; assembly: GCA_011038615.1. Lineage (NCBI taxonomy): Eukaryota > Metazoa > Chordata > Amphibia > Anura > Limnodynastidae > Limnodynastes > Limnodynastes dumerilii. Next base: position 44,241 of record WWET01006464.1, read on the forward strand.
AATGTGACTATTATCAGGGTGACAGCTCATCAGGAGTAAACCAGAGGGAAAGATACCCAGCGTTTGATCAGACTTATGTAGTGAGTGTATGTGAGTGGAAAGTGTAATCGCAAGTTATATGTGTGAAAAAGACAATCATACGTAAGGCCAACGCTTACTGTATAAATGACATAGGAAGCCCCGTCCACAGTGCATATACACAAGGAGGTCTTATATGCGGAACTGCATGGCGTATGAAAACAATATATGTTCTGATGCATAACCCAAGGTTCTGGTTCTGTGACTTATTGAATGACAGATAATTTATGCATACCAGCTTGTATACATGACCTGTCGTTCTGAAGTCTGGATCCAGTCCACAGACGATGATTTACACCCAATGCAAAAAAGTAGCACATCTTGCCCTGAGAGAGAGGGGGCGCTCTGATCTCCCTCAGTGCTCATGTCGCACACGCAGGCATAATAGGTAATTTACACAATCTATGTACCATTTAGATACGTAGATTGACTATGGGTGGTCTTTAAAGACCACACATAGTCTGTTATGTAAAATGGGGCGTGGCAGTGCCGCCTCAGACAAAATTAAGATGAGCGGGAAGGGCGGGGGAGGGGAAAGAAGTAAAATACAACTAGGAAGTTAGGGACGCCCTATGCACTCTTAAGAGCCCTAGCTTTGTAAAGTAGGGGGGAGATGGTGGGGGAGGAGCATACTCTAGTTTCTGGACTATAGGCCTGATCCAGAACAACGCTTCGGAGCGAATTTACGCGTGGCGGAGACATAAAATTGCGTATTTGTAAGTACTGCGCATGCGCACCATAGAAAATACGCACATAAATCCGGTGGTGCCGTAACAGCAAGTTATATGTGTGAAAAAGACAATCATACATAAGGCCAACGCTTACTGTATAAATGACATAGGAAGCCCCGTCCACAGTGCATATACACAAGGAGGTCTTATATGCGGAACTGCATGGCGTACGAAAACAATATGTCTTCTGATCACCCTCAGTGCTCATGTCGCACATGCAGGCATAATAGGTCATTTACACAATCCAGGTGCCATTTAGATACGTAGATTGACTGTGGGTAGTCTTTAAAGACCACACATAGTGTGTTATGTAAAATGGGGCGTGCCAGTGCCGCCTCAGACAAAATTAAGATGAGCGGGAGGGGAGAGTTATGGTAAGGAGCTGGGAAGGGTGGGGGAGGGGAAAGACCGTTCGTATTCTCCTTGTTAAGAAGTAAAATACAACTAGGAAGTTAGGGACGCCCTATGCACTCTTAAGAGCCCTAGCTTTGTAAAGTAAGGGGGAGATGGTGGGGGAGGAGCATGCTCTAGTTTCTGGTCTATTTCTTTAAGTGCTGACTTGGTTCCTATATGGCACCACACAAATATCATGGTAATACCTCAGTCGGGCACCAAGTTTTTTGATTATCATTTTGTTTTAAAAAGGAGTGAGAATTGATATATATTATCTATTTTACATACTATCATGGATTCATAACTTTTGTTTTGCAATTAAAGCTTAAAATTCTAACGTAAGTTTCACAGTCGGAGGTGGAGTACGACCCCCTGGACTTACACCGGACCTGTGGCTGTTTGTTACATTACTGGGCACACGTTTGGTTCTGAATCAGGTACATATAAATGGTCACGTTAAGTCCATCTATATGCGTTCTGTTTCAGTTATTAGATTTTATTGGTTTCACTCGTAATGGGCTTCATAAGATTCATTATTTTGTAATTTGTAAGTCCTTTGAATGAGACAGAGAAGACAATTAAGGTAGATGCAACAATCAATGAGGAGTAGAACGGAAGAGGCCTTACCTAGGATACGAGACATGTAGGTAAGGTCCTGGCCAGATAATCCTCCATGGGTAAGATTGTTCCCATCTAACCCTTCATCTACAACTTTAATCTCTTCCAGGCAATGGTTGTGATAGAGAATTATGAAATCACATTTCTTCAATTCTTCTTCCCACTGAGATCTTGTATTGTTAGTGATTGGAAGTTGCTGCACATCTAAATTAAGATCTACAAGTTCAGATTTCAAAAATGTCATCAACCACTCAAGGAAAGACTTTGGGAACCTGGAACTTATCCCCACAACAGTCCTCCTCCTGCAAGAAATAATGAACATGAAATGCAGTTCTGGTATTGTCTCATACAATGGTATGGTTTGGATACAACAACCATCACAGTGGTTTCCGGGGTATAATATTTATGACAAGCTCTCTAGTCTCCCACAGCTGAACATCATACTTCAGTTATTATTTCCAGGAATGTACAATGGTTTAGAAGGCTTTTGGGTTTGCAGGATATATTTTATAGGTAATACAGAATATAAGTTTATACATTGTTGATAAACTATATAACAGTCCAAATATTGACCATCTCGGTCTCATGGATTCAATTCAGATCAGTTCTTTAAGAATGTCAATTTGGAGAATACATTTTAAATGTAGAAAGATGGTTTGTATTTTTATTTGTTCATATCATCCTGTCATGGAGGGTAAACCCTGTGACTGTTGTTATAGTTGCTTGAGTTTATTATAAAACATAGTTTTAATTTCTTTAATTTCAAGATAACAGGAAAACAGTTGCAGCTGTTTCATTATAAGAAGAAAACAAATGTAATCATTCAAGTATTGTTGATTATAATATCATTATAGTAATCACTGGAGGATCACATTTATTTGGTGATATTTTGACTTCTTCAGAGCTATCTTACAGTTGTGCAGTTAAACCTTTCCCAAAATCAGGGAAAATTCTACCATACATGGCGAGTCCATCTGCCACGGGAAGGGGAATAGGGCTTCAGAAATCATTAAACCTTTGTTTTTTTTCATTAATTAGCAGCTACTGATTTCCTG